>CABFVX010006563.1:0-12911 GCA_902151425.1 Timema shepardi
AAACATTGAATGAACTGCAACAGAATGAAGGAGCGAAGAAACAAAGAGTTTTTAATATACAATAGAGACTTTCCAGAAAATTCTGTTAAAGTTTCAAAGCTAACAATCGGATCTTTAAGTAAGGTGAGGCTCTCATTGAGCCGGGATTAGCTGGTGCCATTAAGCCTATCTGTCTGGTTTCGCCACGTGAAGTCTGTGTGCTTCACGGATTTTCTCAATGTTTTGTGTGGTTCCGAAAAGGTGCGGGCGGGTAAACCTGACTGAGGTGCCGCACGACAATGCACTTTGGATCCATAATACTTGCTATTTACACTGCTTTACGGCACGATGCAGGAGCCAAATTATTTCTACACAATACTTATCTAAAAACAGTTCATGACCGCACAAATAAACAATTTTGAGATCTTGTCACATTTAATTTATTTTTATTTACAATCTCTCCGCGGAGCACTTGGAGATGTTTCGCGGAGCACCAAGTGCTCCGCGGAGCACACTTTGGGAACCGCTGACTTAGTACATTCTTATGCTAACAGAGAAAAAGAAGATATTTAAACATCTAAATAACACAATAAAGCTTTTATTGAAATAGCTTGATCCAACTTGTAAACAAAACATTTCATGCACATAGAATTCATTATGGAATAAACAATAACAAAATAATAGGCAAAACCAACTTTTTATACATAAATAAACAGTTTACATTGTATTACACAAACAACTTAGTACACATTAATTAACGCATGTACAACTTAAAAACCTATTGGAATATTTAGGTTAATAGAATAGATTATAAAAATTAATATAAATAAATCTATATAATACTTTCTACAGTAACTTAAATTAAATATTAATTTCACTATTTAGCATATTAAAATAGTGACAAAAAGTCATAGAACAAATAATGAGAACCGCCAAACTTGCCCTGCTGATTTTTTAAAATGAGAATCCACCTCTTAAAGACATCATACAGTAACTTTGCCGACAGTAGTGTGCGCCACACAGCCTGTGAGACGGGAAGAGGGAGCTCTTGGTCCAGCTTAAATCAAATGAGTATAATTGGATTAACACACAAATATTGTTTACGTGTAAGTATCAGTGTCGCAATAGACTGCATTGATAATGACCCTTCCATCCTGTTTAGTCTTATTACTATTACTTCCTGAGGAAGATGCTATAATAGCATTGAAATATTTATGTGTGTTAATATGTGTTAGTGTTTTTACTTTTATTTGTGTTCTATTATTTTCCTTTAATCCTATCATTTTATTTATTACAAAAAATAATATTGTACAGTGACCATGTAACCACATCTAAATAACATATTCTTTAAATTGTAAAACTACACCTGTACATAGGATTGAACCTGGCACCTTTGGTACAGCAATTCTCTAACTTTACAGCTATCCAGGAGTTATCACATGCTAAGGGTCATTCTTCACTCATATTTTAAGCAGTTTGGGATGGATGTGTGGAAATAGTCAGTTAAATATGTGCTATCAATTAAGATCACGAGCTATCATATAAAGCAGTCAATTTCCACTCAGTAGGGCGTTATGCTGCTAAAAGTACAATGACAACTGTACAGATGTGCATATCTGATGGATTATATAACCACGCTATTATATTTGTTTTCCCATCTAATTATAATATTCAGAACAGGGCGATTTCTAGATAGCTCAGTGGTTAGAGAACATTGGTGTACTAAGCCAGAAGTCCCGGGTTCGTTTCCTGGATCCAGGTGTCATATTTTAATTTAAAGGATATGATATTTAGATGCTACCATAGCCATACTTACCAACTATAATAGTTTACCTATATTTTATTCCATCATGATATGCACATTTGTAAAGTTGTCATTATACTATTGGCAGCATAAAGTCCTCCCAAATCGAGGTTGGCTGCGTTATCTCATGGCTCGTGATCTTAATTGATCACTCATATGTAGCTGACAATTTCCACATGTCCATTATAGACTGCCTTAAAATATAAGTATAGACTTACCCGGGGCATGGGATGACTCATCGATAGCTCAGTGGTGAGAGCATTGGGGAATACTATGCCAAAATTCTTAGGTCCAGGTGTCATTTTTCAATTTAAAGAATATTAAAAGTTTGGTTATTTCAATCAAAAGAATAAGTAATGTTGATATATTTAACCACTAATATAAAAGATCCAATGTGGACAATTAAAAAAAACAGTGCTCATCGAAAGACTAAACTCGGAGACTGAACAACAAAAGAAATATAATGGCACATAGTGCTGATGAAATTTAATGAAAGAGCACACCGAAAGACTTATATTCAAAAACTGAATGACAAAAGAAACAAGATGATGTGCAATGCTGATGAAATTTAATGAAAGAACAAAGCAAAACATTTGGAAATGTGGTTATAGTTGAAACCCTAAAAAAGAACAAATCTGCAAAAACTGAGTTATTGCTATCTACAAAAAAAAAAAGGCTTTAGGTCATCATTAATCAGAATTTGATTTCATCTTACATTAATCACGAATTCTATTTACCCACAGTATCTCTTTATAATATCTTTACCTAATAAGTTAATTATAGTTTGTTCCTTTTAAATAAATAAAGGCATGTCATACCTCTCCTCATCAAGATCTTCTCCAAAATGATGGTGGGTGATTCAAAACATAGGGAAAGGAGTACAGCAACTGCAGAAGAAATTGCCAAGTTGCCTAAAAAATCCGAGACCTGGAAAAAGAAAAGTTATTTTAACTTATTAAATTTAATGACAAAAACATTGATATTAACATGAACTATTCATATCAGCCTTAATTTTGATGTATATTTCTATAATGTCAGCCCATGTGGACACAATGTTGGGCATTTACAAGAAGACTGTTTCAGTAACAATTCACAAGGAATATACTATTGTTTGGTAAGGTAGAGGGCTATTTAAAATTATTACTACCAATGTGATTAACATACAATAAATATTTCTTTGCCTACTCCAGTATTCTGAAAATTGAAAAATAACACGTGTACACAAGAATTGAACCAAGGACATTTGGCGTATTATGCTAATGCACTAACCACTAAACTATCCAGGAATTTTTCTGTGCCCAGGGTTATTATTCACTCATATTTTAAGGCAGAATCTATGATGGATGTGTGGAAATAGTTGGCTACAAATGTGTTATAAGATCACAAGCTATCAGATAACACAGCCACCTATGACTTGGTAGTTGGCTTATTGCTTCCACTTGTGCAATTAGCATAATTGTAAGGGATCGCATATATAAGAATCAAATAACCAGAGCTATTATTTATGTTTATAGATATCATATCCTAAAATTTGAAAAATGAAACTATCTGTGTTTCTCATTAAAACATAATGTTAACCCTCTATTCTAGATTATCTATACCTGGACTCAACCCCACCTCTTGGCTGGAGCTTAGGTATAAGATGAATAAATCTGTCAAAACCTTTATCTTCAAAAGAAAGATCAGCTAAATATGACGTTCTAAAGATAAAAATGTGTGATGGCACACTTTTGATTCTAGCTGGTAGATTTTCACATGCAACATTTGTTGTGTGCTATGATTATAAATTTCTTCACATCATTATGTTCTGCACTTTGGATGAGTTTTCTGGAAAATACCGCTGAAAAGTCTTCGCTCCTTGAGATTACCAATACTGAGCTAACATTTTCAAGCCTAAACTAAAACTTTACTTTCTTAATGTAAGAGTAGGAAACATTTATAGTATGCTTCTTTATTACCGAGAACATCTAGAATCGATCCCAATTTTTTGCAGCAAGTTTCTCTGCAAAGTGGTTTTCTGCCCTTCGTTCAAACAAATGCTGTCACAGTTCTTGTAATTCTCTTGTCCTTGGACATTAAGTAATAATAATATTTAGCACCGCGTCTAACTACCTGTTCAGGTTATAAGCTTTAAGTACTAATTACGTTAATGGATTAGGAATTGGGAAGGTTGAATTAGAGGAAGTGAACCCGCATTTGCGTGGAGGGAGAGTGGAAAACCATTTAGGAAAAACCTCCCCAGTTCATCCGACCGAGATTCTAACCTCGATCTCCCCGTCCTCAGCAGCCAAGTTCAACATGACAAGAGTGTTAGCCAACTACGCCACCGAGGCGGGTTTGGACATTATTTGGGAGTTCGACGCAAGATTCTTAAAGATATATATTCGTTGTTTAATATTATCAAATTCATACTAACTACATTTATATCATCGAAATAGAGCGGTGACTTCAGAGCAAAGATCCTGATATAGAGTACAGGTAAATGAACCAAGTAGATGGCGTAGGTGAGACGACTCATTGGCATCCAAACTTTCCATGAAAGTACAGTGTTGACTGGACCTAGAATTAGATACATTTTAAGTGATATATCTCAATGGAGTCAAAACATTTTACGATACATTGTTGAATGATCTTGTGTGCTGGTTTAGTACAATTAGGGTTTTTGAATTGTTTGAGGGGGTTTCTTTTAATACATCATATATACTTTTATTCAACCAGCCGTGGACTGTTAATAAAAACTTGGAACACTTGAGAACTAATAGGGAGAGCTACTTGAGAATGATTTAAAGCAACACTAGAAATATTTTTTGCATGGACTTGAGTCTATAAACTAACCAATCATATACTTACTGGCATAATTGAGTGGTTCAAACATATGCCTATGGTTGTGGATATTATTACAAAGACTGCACTACATTTTGAAGCTTATTTAATTTATTTTTACATACACATTTAAAAGAGAATTTCCCCGTAAAATGGGGCTTAGAATACTCCTGCAATATCCCCTGCTTGTTGTAAGAAATGACCAAACGGTCAATCCCAAGGCTAAGGTGTATCTATGGTATAGGGGTAGTCTGTTGCAAATGTGGCTGTTTGAGAACTGGGCCAAACTCATATCTTATGGATAATACACGGTCAATCTGTGTACTATTCCCTGGCCTTTCCAGGGTACCAGTCTCTGCTTCGGGTGACTCTTTCTACTGTTAACTCATGGGACCAGAATGTTCAAATATATATTTATACTGCTGGCATCGTACTTCCTGATCCTTCACAGTGCTGTAATTCTGATAAAGAGGCAGAAAAGGTTAAGGCCACTCAGCCCAGTGTGTAAGGTCATTCAGGAAGTGGTGAGGCCTAGGCCCTGCTTCTTGAGGATGTCTCGAGTAAAGACGGTCAAAGTGTCAGCCCAATTATCCCAGAAAGACCAAGAACCATCACAGTCCCTTTCGAACCAGGGAAAAACCACGAGAGTCTGCTACCAGTAGTTAACTCCTTCATATTCCAATAGAGTGGAGTTGTGATACAGCTGTAACATTGTGAAATGTGGCTTTACTGGGGTTGTGTTGTAAATTGTTATTATATTGTTTGTTTAATATTGTATCCAGTGTTGTAATTATTTCGTGTTTGCATACATTATGTGTTACTTAGGTGCTTTAATATATTCATTAATTACACACGATATTTTAATTAATTCTTTGATATGAGTGAATCAGACAAATTTGTTTCGGGATCTGATTCGTACAGTGACGAAAACACTCGAGCTGGCTCAGAAAGTTCAACAAAGATTCTAAAAGGAGTAGGAAGAATCCAGGATGCTACAAAGAAACTCAAGGATAGTACGTACGAGACTGGTGAAGATTGTAACTGTAAAAGATTTGAGTGGTTTAAGAAAGTGAGCAATGAAGAAAGAAAATCTTTAATTAAGATATTCAATGACACAGGCCGAGATAAAGGTATAGATAGCTAATACTGTTACCTACCTGGTTTAATTTCCCTTCAGTCAGTTAAAAGAAGACTGCCACGAAAAAATGAGGAAGCACGGTTTTAATTACTTTTCTTACTCTTACAAAGTTCGAGTGATTAGAGAAAATAAAGCCATAGAGATTCCAGTTTGTTTTAAGGCCTTTATATCCTAACATCAGAACAGAGATAATAAACTTCCACCTGCGAATATTGATAAAGTCCGTGGTTTTTTCGGTAGTCTCAAAGGTCGAAAAGCTCACTAAAGTCTCAAGGATAGTAAAAAAATGTATTTACCGGAAGATTTAAATATAAAAAAGCTTCTTGAATTAATTTAAAAAACAAAAACAAAAAAACACTGAGGTACAAATTTCATATGAAAAGTTGAGGTCAATTTTTGTTACAGAATTTAACATTCCATTTGGCTACCCTCGCACAGAGACATGTAGTCAGTGCGGCGAATGGAAAGCTTAGATAAGTAATATAATAAGAGAAAAAGCTCAGACAGCTAATGGTGAAAAACAGTGTGACTTACAGTCTAAAGTTGACAAAATAGAAGTTGAAAGGAAACTTCATCTGATGAAGGCAGATTGTTTCTTTAAAAATAAGACTGGCAAAATAACAAGCAAGAAAAACAAGGAAAATAGAATCTATTGCTTTTGACTATGGGAAAAATCTTCCAATGCCTAACATTACCAGCGCTGATGTGTATTTCAAATGTCAGCTATCTTTTGATGTGTTCAATCCTAGATTTAAGTAGAAGAATTGAATATATTTTGTGATTTAGCAAGTGGGCAGAACAAGAATTTCACTATGTTCCGATACCTGCACTAAATGACTGTAACTTCCTAACGCTTCCATAAAATAACTGTGATTTTTACATTTAGAGGTCATTCTTTCATGGAGCCTGACAAAAACATAGGCTTGATTCCAAAAAAAGTTATTGCTGAAACACCAGATGGCTGGAGGAGAATAATCCGTGATGCAGCAAGAACAAAACCATCGCGTTTTGAGGTTATAGCATGTGAACAAACTGTTAAAAAGCTGGGAAGACTTCCTGACACCACATTACAAGAAAAAGCTTCCAACAGCAACAATGCCTATTCGGCGAATGAAGGTCTCTCAGGACAAACCACATTTCTTAAGTCACAAGGAGAACTACAACGGCCCATATCTGTCATCGGCCTTAACAGACAAGAACAATAAGAAAAGACCCACACCCACTACTGATCAGAGGGAACCAGAACAGCTGTACCATGCACCCATCAAACTTCCCATGGAGAAATACAGGGACTTAGACGATCTACTTAAGTTCTGTGAGGAGGAAGGTTCCCAAAACTTCTACTGCCAGCTTCTTTCTTCAATCCAGGGAACTGAATAACAAGATCCAGTACCTAACGCTGATGAACCCCACAGTGATTTTTAATAGGTAAGAAACAAGTTTACAATAAACCACAAGCTATTCTTTATTTTATGTCCTTTATACAAGCTACCATTGCCATTTTGATAACCATGAATACAGCGAAAGAATGTTAACTATTTCTTCCCTTTTTCAGATGGTTACCCCTTGTACCCTGGCTGGAAGTGCTCGTGGACTGAAAAAAAAAACCTTTCGGATTGAGGCTAATTGAAATGAACAAATGATGCCAGTTGAATCTAATTAGACTACTTAAATAATAGTTTTATCATATTACAATACCATAGTTTTCTTAAGTATGTCATAGTAAAAATAATTATTACAAACTTATATCTAAAAAAATACAAATACAAGAGAAAAAACAGTCCTGTAATAAATTAATCACACCTAAAGTTTAGTGCATATACATTTCATTGTGCTAGGGCTGATTAAGTATAAAAGATACGAGTTTGTAGATTTTAAATTTCATTTCCTGAAAAAAATAGTAAATTGGACTTTAATGGTTTTCCCCCTGCACCCTTCAAATGTTTATTGCTCAATATTATGGTTATTAATGAAATGCCCATTTAAAATTCTATTTCAATAAAGGTGAGGGTGAAACTGCACCGATTCCTCAATTTTTTCAAAGGAGTAATCACTAGATTCGTCCTTAACTGTGTGAGCATTAACGCGAGAGGGGTGGCGCCCTATTGACTAACGTTAGAGGTGGCACGAGAGAAAAATTATCTCAAAAATAAACCTGTTTTTAAGGTGAAAAATGTTTTAGTTTTTATAACAATTTCTTATTTAATATTAATCTACACACCTTCATTACAATATCAATGTTATATATAAAAAACAATTTTTTAAATATGTTTTAAAAAATATCTTAGTTTAAGAAAAAAGTCATCAAAAGGAAATATATATAAAAAAAAGTTTTATGATAAAATATTTTTCAATTGTTTTGCACACAATAATATTAGTTTTATCACTTATTTGGTTTAAATTCTAATTAGTGATAGTCATTGCGATTGAAAATTTTTAGCCATTACTGCCTGCAGATCTTCGACAGTGATGCTGTAGATAGCAAGTGTTTTTCTCTAATGTTCTCCCTGAGGGGATTTTATCATGTATTCATTTATTTTTAGGGCTCTAATGACATTTTTATGTCAACACACCTCTAAACGGCAATGATGATGATGATAATAATAATAATAATAATAATAATAATAATAATAATAATAGCTGTAACAATATCAAGCCTTTGGCCAGGCCAGCTTTGTAAAATGCCTCCCTCTCCCTCTGTTCTTCAACCATAACTCTCCTCAATCGCACACTTTGTGTTATCTTCTCATAACTCTATATCATGGTATCCCTTGTGGTCTTTTCCCTACATACTTCAGCTCTATCATTCTCCCTAGAATCCTCATTACATGTTCTTACTCCACTATCTCATACACCAACTTTTTCCTAATCCTATTTCTCTTACTAGGAGCAAGTATGCTCCTCAAAAACTGTATTCCCGTGGTCTCTCTTTGCAACCAATGCTCATATTTCTTATGTGTATATGTAACTATGGTTGCAAAATATAGCCTACAATATAACACTTACAGTTCAGGAGCACTTATAAATACAAAGTGAACGGTTTAAAACATAAGACAAACAATGTTGCTACCAGAACAGCATAAAAGTATTATCCAAAACGGTGAAGTGATTTTTGACACAATACTCACCACCATAACCAGATACACAAGCGAAGATAACCCAGGCAATGCCGAGCGTCCAACCAGCTCTGAAGAGTGCAAAGAAGACGGAGCACTGCAAGCGGTTATACACATAGTCCAACTGTTGTAGGCGATAAGGTGAGTTCTGAGAGCCAACACTGACAAAAATGGCCGCCACCCATCCGGAAACTATTACCAACTGTTTGTAAAAAAATGGATATAAAAACCATCTTGTAGAGAATTTTTCTTCTTTTTCTCACACACACTAAGTGTATGTAAACATAGTTTATTTTACAGGAATTATAAAATTATTTAATTCTATTCCCATTTTTAACTCTAATTTCTATTGTTTTAGACAGGCAGTCTAAACTTTTTAAGCACCCACACTTTGAATGAAAAATAAGCAAACCACTTTCAAAATACTAATTCAAAGACTTGTTTGGCTATTTAAATATATTGTGCTTTGTAAATGTAATGTGATTATATCATTTAAAGTAGGCATGTCCAATCTTTCTTCATCAGAAGGCTACTTAAGTGCTAAGGAATTGGCCAGGGGCAATATACGAAATTTTTAATAACTAATGCTCAAATACAGTACACACACTCTTTGGTTTATTTTATGTTAAATATAACAAAGATAATCTGCAGCAATGATATTTAGTTCAATATAGTTTTTTTAGACTTAAATCTCTCCAGGTCAAAGATACCATATCACTTATCTTGGTGGCCTTTTATGTGTAGACTTTTAGCAGCTCGAGTGGCACAGTGTTTTCCAGGTTACACCATAGGGGGTTATCTACACGTTGGGGAATAGAACCTGGGACCCCAAATTCGTAACCAGATGCTATGAGCACACTATACCAAAAGGCTGGTAGGTTTTACTAATACGAGTTTAATGACAATACTGGCATTGTTTCAGCCCTAATATATGCAATTAAGAAGACATTTAATGCATTAAAATAGCGACATCTAGAATTTTAAATTGTTGATTTGAATTTTCTAAAAAGTTAAATGTTTTAATCAATAAAATTAAATGTCAAAATAGATGATGCTGGAATAAATGTTATAAAGAAAAGGTAATAAAGTTTTGTTGAAAATATAAGAGAAATATAATCCTTAGTTGAATATGATTCCTTGAAATGGCAGTGTGTTATCAAGACCCATTCCCTTTTTGTCTCAGATCTTGATCGTTTTTGTTTCAGTGTTATGCTTGAAATTTAAGGGAAAAAATAATGTTTATTCATTCAATTGACAAGCTTTAAAATACACGTAAGTATTACCTAACATTTGATCTCAAAGTAAACAATTGCATGGCTATCCATTTTGTGTTGATAGATTATCAATTTAAGACTAGTTTTATTATTGTAAAAAGTATAACATTTGCATAGCTATCCATTTTGTGTTGATAGATTATCAATTTAAGACTAGTTTTATTATTGTAAAAAGTATAACATTTGCATAGCTATCCATTTTGTGTTGATAGATTATCAATTTAAGACTAGTTTTATTATTGTAAAAAGTAAACAATTGCATGGCTATCCATTTTGTGTTGATAGATTATCAATTTAAGACTAGTTTTATTATTGTAAAAAGTATAACAATTGCATGGCTATCCATTTTGTGTTGATAGATTATCAATTTAAGACTAGTTTTATTATTGTAAAAAGTATAACATTTGCATGGCTATCCATTTTGTGTTGATAGATTATCAATTTAAGACTAGTTTTATTATTGTAAAAAGTTTAACATTTATAATGATAAGAGTAAAACTTGACCTTAGAAAGTTTCAGTGGTCTTTCTCTAGTCTCGTGGATGATGTAACCCAAGATGAGTCCCATGAGCCAAGGTACAAATCTCGCATGTGTCGGCAGGTAAATGTGGCTCTGTTGATAATTTTGAGCATCAGCACTGAAAATAAGCTTTTCAATTAATCAGCTATAGTGTGCATAATATCACTAACTGATGCACCCATGTTTATGAAATATCACAGAGTTATCATTTGATTATGCAAGTTAATGATATGGTGTCATCTTATTAATGTGCATTGCTGATCAAAGCTGAATCATCTTCAAACTTTAATGAGCAATAATACATCATCTTTGCCAACTTCAATTGCTTTCAATAAAAAATGTAATTCTCAATTGATTTAAATCAGCTTTAAAAAGTATTTCTTTAATAATGTACTTGATAACCCAAGCTTTTCTCTCCTCTACATTTGAATTATCTAATTGATGCCTTTGGTTATCATCAAAGAAAACATTCCAACTATCATCTAGAGGCATATTCATAAAATCCCTTGGCCCCCTGGAACTTTGTTGTGTCCCTAATGGTACAGGTACATTACTTAGTGATACCATGAACACAAAACTTTACACATTCTGTTAAAACAAGTTTTTACGACTAATAAAATTAAAATTTGTCACCTCATTAACCCCAAAAAATGAGAGTATGTAAAAGTTTATATTCTTAACTAAGTTACATATCAGATTTAACCCATTTTTGCTAGTGTCAACTGAATTAAAAGTAACATATATCCAATATGTTTGTTAACGTTTTTATACTTACTTTCCCAACAAAGAAGGTTGAAATTTATAGACATATGCGATCACAAAGTCTATAACTATCCCCACTATGATGAGGAATATTATTAGAGCCACTCCTTGTTTTGGTCTCTTCAGCATCAATATAAGAGGGAGTGGTGATAATATATACAATTGCATGTCCACAGCTAGATACCAGCTTTGACCGACACACTGAAATATATATTTTAAAAATAATTTCAAGCAGTTCAGAAAATAGCTTTTTTTATTTATTTAAAAACGTTTCAATTGAATAACTAAAAGGTGACTATAAACATATATATTCCAGTCGTAACTGTGTAATGTTGAAAGCCACATTAGATAAAATCCCTGGCTTGTTATTATGATCTTTAACTTTTATATACACATATCTGGTTTTTACTTTCTCAGAATAAAGTTTTGTAGTCGTGAACATTTCTTAGTGAATTTCCAAAGCTATTACTTTTGTTGCATAGGGATATTTATACTGACCAAATGAAGGCCTTTAAAAGCGCTATTTAGTTTTGATTTTTTTGTGAATTATTTGATACAAATTGAATATACAAAATTCAATTATATTGTGAGCTATTTAAACATTCCTACCACCCATAACTGAGAAAGAAAACTTAAAATAACAGAACTATTAAATCCTTGTAAACATACTTAGTGGCCACCTATTAGCTAAAGAGGAAGTAACTCACCAGCTCATTAGGGTTGATATAATTATGAATATAAAGCAGAGAAGACCACCAGAACTTTTGACATGGCTGCGTAAAGGAATTTATTCCAGATTCCCATAAAGGCCCCGATCCAAAATGGTATATCAAGGAACCTTGCAGTAGAATTACTGCGGCAAATGCTGGCGTCAATCTAAACACATATATTAATATAGAGTATTGTAAGTCTACCAAAGAACATGACAATCGATTTCAATTTCAAAGTGTTCCATAAAAAAGTATGTATATTTTTGCTTATAGCTCAGAAACTATTGGCTTTATAAAAATACATTTCATATAAAAAGATTTTTATTTGTAATGGTATTTAAAATGTTAAGTTATTTCGTATCTCAAATAATTGAGGAGATATGACTAAAATTGAAATTTCGGCTTATGTACACTACCATCAGTCATTTTCATGGGAAAATGAAACTTCCTATTCTTTTTATAGCATGTCTAGATACAAAAATTAATCAAAATTAGAACAAATTTTAATCAAATCAATTTTTTTTTCTAATTTTTCCTTTCAGTAAACTACTCTTAACTTTAGGGTTAGATATCTAATTCTGATAAACCCCTAGATACAAAGTTTTAGCCCAATCGGTAAAATGGTTTCGTCTTTAGTCCAAAATATAGACAGGCATTATAGCGGAAACCACTTTTTCGGATTCGGGGGTCATGAAACGTCGACATTTCTCAAAATTTCAAATTCAATTACCATCTCAATATGGGAGGTCGAAATAAGTTAAAAAGAGCTATAGGTATAGTTTTAAT
>CABFVX010006563.1:12925-38679 GCA_902151425.1 Timema shepardi
CCCCCCCCCCCCCCTCAAATTTAGCAGATAAAAATATTTCTAAATTAGCTCAATTATTACAAATATGAATGCTGAAACATAAAAATTAAGTAAGTATTACAAACATTAAACACTTAATTGTTCATGGCAACTGACAATTTTGATTGAATTTCAACTATTTATGAAGGTTATAAACTAACAAAGGCGTTAAGATTAGGGATACTGGTTAATAGGAACAGTGAAAATGTGCTAAGGGCAGCTATTGTACTTGCGGTATACTAGCCAAGATGTGCCGACACCGATGGGTACCAGTACAGCATCCTTACACTAAACAGTGAATACTGTTATGGGTGTGGTTACGGTAAAGGCTAGTAAGCTGGTCTACTATTAACTGATTACTTACTAAAATAAACTATACAATATTAACCTAGGATGACCAAAGTTATGATGGGCATCTGAGGTTAAAACTGAAGGACCCCCAAGCAGAAAGGAAAATATGTTGTGATGACGAGTGATAGTAGCCTTGTACTGTAGTCGGGTGTGGATGAATGGTTAAGGGGAAGTCAGGGAGTAGGTTTGAGTTGGTGTCATCTAAACTTATATGGGTACGTATAAATATAGGCATTTGTGGAATTATGTTAGTTGCTGTTTATGCTCCGGTGTAGGGTGAAGAAGACGAGATTGTGAGGGTGGAGTTTTGGAACTAGCTCAATGAAGTCTTGAATGCATGTTAACAAGTAGAAAGAATTATCCAGTTAGGATATATGAATGATCGGGTGAGTACCTAAAGAAAGAATTTGGAGTGTGTGTTAGGCTGACAGGGTAGACGAGAATGTTAATGAGATAGTCTGTGTTTAGAAAAAAGGTTTATTTGTGTTACACAGATGGTTTAAGCACAAATATATTCACTTGTATACATGGCAAAGGGACGATTCAAGAACGATAGTTGATTTTGTGGTGTATAATGAGAGACTTGGAAGTTTAGTAAAGAATACTAGGGCTGTGCGTGAAGCTGAACATGAACTGGATCACTTACTGGTGATCTCAGTAGTAGAATTAGGTGGGAACTTTGTGAGAAAGCAGTGCAAGAGTACTTAGAAAGTAAGAGTGAAAATGGAAAAAATTGGAGGATAAAAGTTTGAGAGTGAAATATGAAAGTTTGATAGGCAAAAAATTAAGTTTATAATAACATGAATGGAATGTCAAAATAAATGTTAATGATATATAAAGAGCTTGGAAAGGAATAAAATAGGCCGCAGTTGAGTGCGTAAAAGATGTATGTGGATCTGGGGTGGTGGGAAACTTAAAAAGATATGTGGGGTGGAAAGAAGCAGTGGGTGAAAATAAAGAAACATACAAACAAATGATTACTGTGTATAGTGAAAAAAAAAGGTTAACTTTTGTGGAACACATACCAAGAGAAAAAGATGAATGCAAAGAAACTAGTAAAGGAGCAAACGAGAATAAATTAGGAGAAAGAATGCAGAGTGATTTTGAAGGAAATAAGCTGTTCAAGGAAATACATTCTGAATGAACATGGTAAGATGATCTGGATTTAAAATGGTAAAAGAGTGTGTTGGGAGGAGTATTTTGAGCAATTGTATGACGAAAACATTGAGAAAGTAGCATAAAAAAAAGGAACATGTTATGGTGAGTAAAAGAATGAACTAGGCTGAGCTGTTAAAAGCTATGAAAATGTTAAATAATGGCAAAGCTGTGGGTGAAGATGGGATCGTGAAATGTTTAAGTGTGAGGGCATGGTACTTTATGCCAGAATGTGTGAGCTGTTCAATGTGCATGCTGGGATTTCGAATGTACCTAATGACTGGAAGAATGCTGTCACTGTTCCTTTGTACAAAGGTGAAGACAGTAAGAGTGAATGTAAGAATTATAGGACAGATTAGTTTGTTTTGTGTTCAAGGCAACGTTTTTGGGACAATCTTAATTGAGAGGGTGTATGTAAAAACTGAAAAACAAGATTTGGAATGTGCAATGTGGTTTCATGCCAGGTAGAGGTTGCATGAATTAGATATTTGCATTGTAACAAATGATTGAGAAATGTATGGCTGTAAGAGAGAATGTGTAGTGTGCATTTTTTAATCTGTAGAAATAGTACAATCAGGTGAATAGGAGTATGGTGTGGATATATGGTTAGTAAATACAACTATGACAGTGTATAATGGAAGTAAAGTGTGCATTGGGGTGGATGGAGGTTTGAGCGAATGATTTGACAATGAAGGCTGTTGAACAAGGTTGTGTTATGTCATCATAGTTGTTCAATGTATTCATGGATAAGTGTATAAGGGGTGCTTGTGAGTACACAGTTAGTGTCCAAATGGACACTGTGAATGTGAGATGGCTACTATATGCAGATGATGCTGTATTAATGGCTGATAGTGAAACTTTCAGAATGCATTTAATCATTTGAATGTGATGACAGGCAGAATGGATCTTCATAGGCATGTTTCCAAAAATAAGGGGACAGTTTTTTTTATAAGGATGGATCAGGAAAGGATTGTCAACTAAATATAAATAGAAAAGTACTAGAACAAGTGAATGATTTTGATTATCTGGGCGGAATGTTCTGTAAAAATAGAAAAATAGATGGTGAAATTGACAGACGTGTGAATGCATTTCGGAGAAGAGTTGAATGTATGAGGACCGTTGCAAAGAATAAAGTAATATCACCAATGGAGACAAAGCTGGCAGTATATAAAAGTGTGTTAACCCCAATATTGTTTAATGGGTGTGAAGTGTGAGTTTGTAAGGAGAAACACAAGAGTAAGGTACATGCGGTTGAAATGATATATCTAGGAAATTTATGTGGAAAAACTCTTATGGACAGAATCATTAATGAGTGGGTGCTGAAGGAGTGTATTTTGAAAGAAAATTCAATAGGTCAATGTGAAATAAATGTCATGTGTGTGTGGGTTATTTGTGTATGTGTGTTCGTTTGTGTGTATTTGCTATACAAAAACATATTAACCTAAGAAAAATAATACTAAAACTTACCTGATGTATCGATGTATATAGAAAGGGATTATGTTAAATTCACCTAAGGCCTTATTCTTCATAGCCTTGAGAAACAGGTAGCTCAACAGGAAACCACTGAGAAGCAAGAATGTATCTACAGAAACTGTGCCATTAAATAGATACATCCTAGTCCAGTCTGAGATGTGCTGCAATCAGATAAATGGCTTAGCTAGTATTCAAAATTGAATTTGTGAGGACTTTATTTAAACTATATTCATTACATCACTGATTTTATTTTAAGAAACAACTGTTTAATCTCAAGATGAGAATGTCTATTATTTGATTTCTCTTTAGATGTTGATATATTTAAAGCCTCATTAATACCATTAGGACCATCAAAATTGATTCACAAAGTGAAATCAGATCAATGCTACAAACACTACAACTCTTATTTGTACTTCCATCAATTAGTTGGAGTTTTAGAGCACCAGCCAAAAGGTGATTTTTGTAGTTCTCTTACAGTCATACAAGATGAAGAGGGTTTGTAAATCACAAGGCAAAACCAGCCTAATACACCCTATCCCATTGACGCTTCTGTCTTTGTAATCCAGAATAATGAAATGGTCAAAGAGTGAATTAAACTTCCATGTAATATGATAGATTAAATAGTCGAGATATTATATTTGTTAATCAGGATTATAGCCACAGCTAAATATTATATTCTTTAAATTGAACAATGACACCTGGACATGGGAATAACTCGGGACTTTTGGCCACTGCTCTAACCACAGTTTTTTTCAGGATCATCTCCCATCACAGACTCTGGTTTAAAATATTAATGAAAGATGACCCTGGGCACGGGACAAGTCATGGATTTGATTCCCTTGTACAGGCGTCATTTTTCAATTTAAAGTATATGATTCTAGATAATAGCTAATCAAAGGTTATACAACACAAACACTTATGAGCCACGCAATCTGTACTGACCTCTTTGAGGATGATGGCATTACTAAGTGGTGCGGCAGAGTAAACTAAATACTGGTGGTCCAGTACAATCCAGGCAATGCTGAGGAAGCGTATACCGTGAAGAGCTGGCAGTGTATCCACAGACGTCGAGCAGCTGAAAAGACGACGGCCGTTAGTCATTGCGGAGAATGACAAATAAATGTCACGCCTGCATTCTGGGAACAAATGGTGGCAAATATTACAATTGGGAAAAGGTTAACCAAGTCACAATATAGTAATATAAACCTAATGATATTTATTTTAATTGTTGTCTTTAAAGCAGATATCACATTTTACACTTAAATCTGAATTAAACTACCCGTTTTTTTCTGTATTAAATTACTCATGTTTTTCTGAATAGAAGCCACATCAAGTTTCTGATTGAGATTCGACCACTAACATCTCAGAGACCATCAAAAGTTGAAGACAAGTGTATATGTTCCCTAACAGGAATTCAAACACTTCATGAAGACTATTACAAATTGTAGACAGTATTTGTGTTTCTTGACACAGAGATTCAAGCTCTATAACAACTGGGGATCCACCTTCAGTGTGTGGGCTTGGCAATGATCGCCTTAGTGTGTACCACATTTTGGTGGAGTATTGCAATCATGCCCCTATTCGCCTGGCTCTTGGTTCTAATGGTGACCTTCATTCTTTATTACGCGACAGTGCTGATGGAGTCATGTGTTTATTCAGTTTTATGCACCTGGAAAATCTTTTAAATGCCATTTGAGTCACTTTTATAAAGTCACATATTTGGATTTTATCTCACATTGAGTTTGTTTTGAACATTTTTAGTATACTTTAATATGTTTGTTTTTCCTTTTGACATATGTTGGTTCCGTATTTTCAATGTAGTGTATAAACCTGTGTTTTTTTTATATCAGATGTATCACTCGAATCATACTAATAGTCCATTTGAGCACTCTTATGGGGTGACTCAAATGGGTATTTTCTTATATTGAAATTTATTGTTTTTTATTTTGTATACAACTTTTAATATATTATATTGTTTTTTATCTTATGTTTCCACCTGTTTATTACAACAAGTGGACTATTTATTATGACTCTCTCCTATGGGGATTTTACTATGTTTATTATTGTCTTTTATTTCTTTTAAGGCCCTAATGACTTCATTGTGTCGATGCCTCTAAACTTTAATAATAATAACAACTGAATGAACTATTATTAGTTTCTCTATCAAAGACAATCTGCTTACTGCACACCATGACATACTACTGCCATGGAGATTTGTAGCATAAAGGTGAGAAATAATCTGGGTTGTCTGCTTATCTTAACTGATATCAAGGTTTGAATCCTCACCCAGACATCATTTTTCAATTGTATTACTACCTGATTTTCTGTGAAGAACATCATATGTCGTACTAAGCGCAACTAACACAATGAAGAACACAAGAACTGCTCTGCAACATAGAGATAACCAAACATAATTATATTTAGTTTGATGAATCCAACATTTAACAAGCTTCGTAAATATAACGTGACGCCAAGTCAAAGCATCTTAGTCTTGGGTTTATTCTACTTTAACTAATAACAGATTATTCAAAGAATGTCAAACAGTTTATAATATTTAATTAAAATATGTTACTGTATTTATTTGTTTAAATGGACAACATATTTAATTTAGAGTAGTGAGATGGTCACAAATCACTATTTTTCTAGCTAATATTTAGTCTACACATTTCCCATCGATATTCATACCAAAGTTAATAGTTAGAATAGAAGAAAAATAATGTTCTACTTTATAGTTTCTTTACTGTTAATAAAATACAGTATTGTACCATAGTTTTATTTTTACAAATTTGTTTATTTTCATATACTTTAATTATAGTAACCTACATATATTACAAGTCAAGATAATAGAAGAGATTTTTGGCCTCAAATTTTGAATATAATTTATTCATTATAGGCTGGGGAGGCAGCTTGCCAGATTTCAAATCTCTTATGTGCAGCAGGAGTATATGAAAGAGCCAGTAAACAGATTAAATAAAATGAAACTAATGGAGGGTTTTAAAAATAAACTCATTTTAAGCAATCAAATGAGATTATCTACGAGATTAAGACTCAAATGATGTTAAAAAATGAGTGAGAGATGTATGCATGATATGGAGCCATTCTCATTTAAGGAAAATAGTCTGGATAAAATTAAGTAAAAACCAATATTTACCAAAAAATCTAGTTTACCAAGTCAATTCTTAACATCTTGAGCCAAGAATCTGTGGTGATAACCAATAGAACAGTGCCTAAAGATGACATGTAGCTCACATAATTAATACAGCTGAGTTTTTCTAGTCTTCGTTAGAAAAGCTGGATGAAATCGTAGACTACAACCCGGAACCAGAAACAACACTCACCACTCTGACAACGCTGGAGTCACCGACTAGCCCAGGACTGGAAGACCTGCCGGACGTCGACGAACTAATCACCTGGGTTGAGAACGCATTCGCCGCGATGCGCGAGTCACCTGCCCCAGAAACGAACTCTTTGAGTAGTCTCATCAAAGAACTAGGCATCGACGTGATCGACGAAGACGGCACCCGAAACACCAGCAGTACTTCACGGCGCACGAGATTCCGGCGACCCGACGGATGTTATGGGTGACCCGGGCGAAAATTATTGCTCCCCGTTTCCAGTCATCAAGGGGCCCCAAGTTCCGATGGTCTGGCTGGTGGATTGGCTGCCTGGGGTCAGAGGGATCATTTACCTGGACGACCTGCTCTTCCACGCCGAAACACCAGACGTACTTCTCGCCGTACAAACCATGTTGACAGAGATGGGGCTTCAGCTGAACCTCGACAAATCCGTCCTCACACCAACTCAAGAGATCGAGTATCTTGGCTTTCACGTGAACCCATCACCCAGACGCTCACATCACCCCAGCGGCTTCAAGAATAGCTCAACAACTCTGCAACCAGGTCCCCCAACTATCTCTGAAGGCCAGATCAAGAGTCGCCGGGTACGTCAGCTAGCTGGGCTCTAACCTACGTTGGCCCAGCTACGCCACCGCACAAGTGTACCGCCGCAAGGGGACCTGGGAAACGAGATTCTTGCAGAATGAGCCTTGGACGGTGTGCACCTGGAGACTAAGCACCAACGAAGTGGTGATGTTGTTTTCTGACGCAACACCCAACTCCATCTCTGGATACTGCCCAGACCCTCCATCATACTGGGCACGGTACATCAGGCAGCGGTTGGAAATCAAACAGGGCCAAGATAACCGCAGCGCTGATGACCCTCAACTGGTACGTCGAGAAGTACTCCAGCAAAGACATCAGACTCGGGACCAACAATACGACGGTCTTCAACTGCCTCATCCAAGGCAAAGGCTGGGTTTTCACTCATCCAGAAGTCTGCGCGCTCCACACCAAGACCTTCCACCATCTACAGCAGCGTGGAGTGGCAGTCTTCTGGATCCCTTCGGAATTAAACCCAGCCAACGTCGCCCTCCGACAACTCAGATAAGACATCACCGACAATGACGAACTATAAGACCCTGCAATATACATTAGATAAACTTGTATTATGTACCTATTGTAATTGTGCTTAATAAAGAAAGGGGCCACTCGAAGCCCGGGTCTCCCTCTCGCTCTTCGGCGAGTCCCAAAGGACCGTCCCTTGTTTTTTGTACCTAGCACCTCAGCTAGTATAAAAGCGAGGGGAGACAATCCTCTGGACTCATTCGGAGCAGCGGGAGGGAACCCAACATGTGTGTGTGTGTGTATATATATATACTTATAGCTCAGAAATTATTGGTTTTATAAAAATGTATTTCAAATAAAAGAGTTTTATCTTTGATAGTACTACAACTTTACAATTATGATTTATTTTGTATCTCGAATGATTGCGGAGAAATTATGAAAATTGGTATATTTCTCCCATGTAAAATACCCTCAAAATCATTTTAACGAGAAAATAAAAATTGCCATCTTGTTTATAGTGGTAAACAGTGTCTAGATTTAAAATTTAATCAAAATCGTTAGAGCGAATGTTTATTAGAAAACTGACTTGTTCTCTTTTTGCCCTTCAGTAAACTACCTTTAAATTTAGGGTTAGATATCTAATTCCATATGATAAAATAATACAGACTTAGATAATGCTTGATAATACGGATAAATAGAATGCAAAAAGTTGAATACAAAAAATGATTGTTAATGCGTCATAGCATTATTTTTAATTAAAGTCAAAGCATTAGATAAAAATGGTTAAATATTTAACAGTAAGCCGCAAGTCAGGAGAATTAATAACAAATATAAAAATAATGTACAAAGTAATAATTAAAATAACAGGCGTTAGTAACCAGAAAACCTTAAAATTGAGTAAGAATACAAGTAGAATAGAAATGGGTTAACTCACTTTTTAAAGTAAATTACAGTAATATGAATGAAAATTTAACCAATTGTAAATTTGAAAAGATTTTAAGATGAGAGATAGTCAAATGATGTTTTTAGCCTGGTTTTAAAATAAAGGAGTAAGGGAAGTTTAATCCTTATGACAGGACTTAAATAATTGGTTATACGACCTCCCTTGGTTTTCATGTAATCTTATAAACCATTAAGTTGTTTTACATTTTTCTCATTTAACTCTTACAAATAACCAGGCTAAAAACATCATTTGACTATCTCTCAACTTAAAATCTTTTCAATTATGTTCACAATTCATGTTATTTTTTCAAGTTTTAATTCTTTTTAATTCATTTTACATTGTTTACATTCAACGTTTAGCTACTACTTTTATTTAAGTACTACTTTATTCAATTTAATTCCTTTTTTTAGATTTACAATTGGTTACATTTTCAATCATATTACTGTAATTACTTTAAAAAGTCTGTAATTACTTTAAAAAGTGAGTTAACCCATTTCTATTCTACTTGTATTCTTACTCAATTTTAAGGTTTTCTGGTTACTAACGCCTGTTATATTTAATTATTATTGTGTACATTATTTTTATATTTTCTATTAATTCTCCTGACTTGCGGCTTACTGTTAAATATTTAACCTTTTTATATAATAACACTCCAGTGTTTAACCTTTTTACTCATATCATTGCATGTTTTATCTAATGCTTTGACTTTAATTAAAAATAATGCTATGACGCATTAACAATCATTTTTTATATTCAACTTTTTGCATTCTATTTATCCGTATTATCAAGCATTATCTAAGTCTGTATTATTTTATCATATCTTACACTCCTTAACGAAAGAGTATTTTGAATGTTTTCTAAAATGTTATCTAATTCCAGTTTCAGCTCTAGCCCAAAGTACAGACAGACCAGCGGCATTGCGTAAACCATATTTTTACTTTCTCTTGATACCTCAGAGAGAAAGTGTTGTGATCGTAAAAAAAAAAATTGAACTCGAGATTTTAATAAATGTTGATGTTTCATGGCCCCCTGAAACCAAAAAAGTTGTTTTCTCAATCCTGTCTCTCTGTACTTCGGGCTAGAGGCAAAACTATTTTAACAATTGGGTTAAAACTTGGTATCTGGGGTTTTCATAAGGTCCCCCCCGAGGAGTTTTTGGAATTGGATATCCAACCTTAAAATTAAGGGTAGTTTAATGAAGGGCAAAAAGAGAAAAAATTAATTTGCTCAAAAGATTTTTATTACATTTTATATCTGGACATTATTTCATCATAATAAACAAGATGGAAACACTCATTTTCTCGTGTAAATGACTGAGGGTTCTCTACATAAGGGAAATGTTCAAATGTTTATAATTTCTCCACAACTATTTGAGATATGAAATAACTTATCATTGTAAATTTGTAGTAGGCCTACTATTAAAGATGATTATCTTTTATTTGAAATATATTTTACTAAACCAATAATTTCTTAGCTTTACTTATTTATATATATAGAGAGGTGTCTGTAGATTTGCGGATACAGACTGTACCACGCGATTATCTGGCCTAAACTAAATAGGGAAAACTCTTCGGTAAAAATGCATGCTTTTTCGAGAAAAAGTTGAGGAGACAAAATGAAAAGTTAGAGAATAAATATGCGAGATTCATAGGAGGATATTAAGGTGTATGTACCCACATATGCGCATGTAGCAGCTACTCAAAGTCAAGGACCGACGGGAGGAAAGGTGAGCAGAGAGATTCAAGTGGATACAAAGAAAAAGGAAGGGAAAAGACGCGGAATATGTAGATACATTTTTAAAGGAGAAAATCGATCCGAAGGGGGCGGAATAAACATTAAGTACATATGACTAGCGGGAGAATATCTAATAGTGGAAGCGACAAACGGGGACAGGAATCCTCTGATGATACTTTATTATATAGAAGCTGAAATGACGGATAAGGAATTAGAGGATGCGGTATACGCGCAAAATTTTGTGGGAATAATTGATAGGGAGAAATTCTGGAAGTCTTTTGAATCAAGGTTTAAAACAGAACCAAAAGGTAGGAAGACTGTCAATGTTTAGTGGATGTAACTCCAGAGGCGAGGAAAGTTATGTTAAAGGAACGGGGTATAGGTGCATTTTAGGAAGGTGACTGCGAAGGACTAAATAGTCGTGACCAAATGCTATCAGTGTGCTGATCTAGGACATATAAAGAGACATTGTCATAGTACAGCGAAGTGCTCAAAATATGTGAAGGAGGGACATGAGAGAAAAGAATGTAAGGGGAAGAAAGTGTGTATTTCATGTACCCTGAGAAGTGGAGACAAAGGTAAGAAGGAAGAGTGTAAAAACCTTAATAAAAAATAGTGCGGGACATACCAAATAATAGGAAACGTGGAAGATGGAGCGGAGCATAAGAGGGGAGTAGGGGATTGAAGGAACAAGAGGGGCAGGGGGATAAGAAGTCACTAAACTAGGGAGGGGAGCCCTTGTAGGGAAGAGAAGAGGCTCACAAAGGCAGACAAACGTTTATTTGTTCCATTTTTCTGTAACAATGTCCCTAGTTCCTAATGCCGTATAGTAAGTAATTAACAGAGTATATTATTTTATTTATGATCTTTGGTGTAGTGTTTCTTCAACAATGCATAGTCCTATTATTTAGTTTCACAATGTCTAATTTAATATTAAAGCGAGAGAAAGTTTGTGCAGTGCAGCATACCATTTATTTTTTTCACGGAGTCATGAAATGCAAATCTTTATCAAAATCTCGAGTTCGATTTTTTAGACGTCACAATAATTTCTCTCTGGAGTGTCGAGGGAAAGTAAAAAGTATAACAAAAAGTAAAATAATTATAAAAAAAAATCACTCATCCAAATCTTGGTGTTGTCAACTAAAGACTACCGAAAAACAAAATTAGATTTTTTTAAAAATGTAATGGGCTTTTTTAAACGCCACACCAACTAACTTTTGTATGATGACAATATCAAAGCTTACATGGTGACCAAATCTGCAGCATTGAACGGTGTTTTCCTTGCGATGTGACAGTCTTCGTTTTGCACAGTTGCCCTTATGGGCAGCTGTAGTATGTGTAGGAGAGCATCTAGACGAACCTGGAGGTCGTCAGCCTTGCAAGAAGAAGGTATGCATAGCGACCACCGCAACTTAAGCTCCCCTAGAAGAGCCACCCGTGCCTGAAACAAATTTGTCATTACTCATGTCACAAACATTACCAATATTTGTTTGGGTTCTCATCAGATGTAAATCTACTTAGTTAGGTATAATTAATTGTAGTAAAAAATGTCCTAACCTTTTAACCACACTGTTATTTTTAATTTCTAAGGAAAACATCCACCTTAGTTTAATTGTTAGCGCATTGGCCAATCAAGTTATAGATTCCTGGTTTGATTACTGTATATGCTGAAACTAAATAATAGATGTACAAAATGATAAAGGTATTACCTGGTTTTGATTACTTGTTTGTCCTATAGTTGATTACGATCATTTGTACACTTTGACCATATTGATACAAACAAACCTAATTGCACCTACTAGATTGTAGATTTCACTTAATTCAAATGACATCTACAAACTGTAATCTGCACCAGATGCTAAGATAATATAAAGGAATCTGAAGAAGATAATTAAAACTGATATATTCTGCGATGTTCCCGGATTCGATTACCCATACTTTCACCAACTGTTCTGCAAATATGGCGGAGTAGAAGGCGCGACAGTTTCAACGGGCGTCTAACCCCTTGAACTCAACATTTAAGAAAGGCCTGAATATCGCTAGTCCGGTGCCGCGAGCTACGAACACTACTCCCCTAGCGGACTTCCTTGGCACCGTCTTTCAAAACTGCTCCAACCACCCCACCCCCCTTATTTACATGCCAATTTGCTAGTCAGAAAAAGACTATATAATGGGCGATCCCTAGGTTCACGGAATTGTAGTTCATTGTTGAATATCCTTGAAGGAGGAACCTATGCTCCAACACCTCAAGAAGTTACTGCTGACTGCGATGGTTGGGACATGGGTGTCATCGCCGAGGGAATCTTGTTTATTGATCCAAGTACTCTGAAAATTTCCAAGATCTTCAGACTTCTTGAGATAGTCCCATAAGACCATAAGACTATGTTTGCTTTTTTATGTCCTACGGACATAATTTAATTTGTCGGAATGACAATTAAATTTCCAAGTCCTTCAGACTTGTTGAGATAGAAAAGTAAACATAGTCTTATGGACTATGTCCTTCGGACTTAGTTTAATTTGTCGGAATGACAATTATGTTTCCAAGTCCTTATGACTTCACTATATGCCATTGTGCCGTGAACGTCATGTTCAAATTTTGTATGGCTCCAAGTAGGTTGTCTGGTGCTATTATTTGAGGACCTAATTAGGTCAGTATCTCACAGCATTCTTGTTGCCACCCCATTTTCTGTGTTATTTTGAGTGCGCAAAGTGCGGAACACGGTTAAGTTTGTATGGTGGCCCGCAGAGATAGTATTTTCTTTCGCCCCTTGGTTGGCGCTTCCTTTGGCTATACACTTAATGTTGGTGTGTACTAGATTGGACGAATACCCCAGGAAGTGGGTAATAGCATAAAAGTAATATTGAGTGCTCTGGCAGTACCCACTGGGAATAGACCGGCCATAGTACAATTTTGTATGTATGGACACCTGTTTGTTAGTCATCGACTAGTGTAACTGAACTACGGTCATCTTACCGTTTATTATTTTGGTTGTCGTTCCTTTGTCTATTCAAGCTAGGTAGCTTGTCCGACATGTAACTTGATAATTCTAAAACTATAGGATTAGCCGTTTTGCTTTATATGTTGCTAACTCTCCATGTTCTCTTTTAGACCTTTCTGGTGGAAGTCTGGCGTTATCCCGGCTGTCTTGCAATCCTATAGCCACTATCAACTTAACTTCTATTAGACTGTTACCGTATCGCCATTGACACATTCTTTTCCCGGGCCACTGGCAGTTCCTATGTTTTTGGAGTTGTTGAGCCCTATCATTAAATTTTGTAACCTCATATCACCTTTTTATGTTATTTGTATAATAAATTTATTTTAGTTGCCCATTCAATTCTTTTACACTTATGAAATATGTTCCCCTACCTACCTATGCTATTATGTGGTAGAAGATCACTAAAACTGTTTTTGATTTCAGTTATTTTTACAAAAACTATGAAAGTGCAACATATAGGAGAAGGTTATTATTGTGTCATAGAGTCAGTACCAGATATTGCCTTGTATTTCTGCAAATCCACTATTACGTAGTGAAGTTAGTGGCCTTCGAAGATCTAGCCACTTATAACTGAAACTAGTGCGATACAATTTATAAGCTTGTAAAAATCTTATGGCAAATGCATTTCCATTGGAACTTTTCTATCAATGATTTGGCAAGCCTTCCTCAGCTAGCTCTTCTTCCAGACGTTCCTAAGCCAGTGGCGCCCTCCTAGGACAGTGCCTCGGCGTCGAAGCTGCAAGCGAACCTTTGATGGTGTAAGATATGATGGACGCCACACCAATGTCAGTTTAAACTGCCGATTGAAAGCTTGAAGTGGGTCCCGGCCTCTCGCTCAACACATCCTTGAAACTATCCCGGCCAGTGCACCTCAGATAAGGTATTTCTGGAGATTTAAGTATGGAGACTAAGAACCCCAGGTTCACAAGAACCGGATTGTGATGTGAACTTAGCTGGGCTAGAAATTGTAGTTCTAATCGTCATCTGATCCTGCTAGTGAAAGAAAAGTCAATGAAGTCGAGGTAGGTATTGGATTTATGAGGGAAGTGAGTGAGGTCGGGATCGTGAGCCACCAGACCATTTTGAACTAGGAAGAAGCGGATATATCCGCTACGAGTATGCTTAATCCTGTAGCCTCATGATTACTGTAAGACTTGGAACAAATTATTTATTTTAAATACATATTATTTTGAATGGGTATTTTTGTGAATGTTTATCTTTTAAAATTTCTTTTAATCAAATGGTTTTTATTTTTTTTAACTTTTTTATTAAAAAAAATAAAACTTCCTACTCCCAGAGAAAAAATATTCAATAATGTTCCATGCCACCCCACTGCATGTATAGCCCAATTTTTTTACAGTCATTTTAGTGTAAGAATCAAATATATATATATATTTTTTTCTTTTTTATTTTAGATTTAATTTATGATAAAAAAATTAAAATATAACTGCCATAGTTTGTCACTATTGTAATTTGTGGTAAAAAAAATTCTTTAGGTGGAAACATTGTCAATTTCCTCAAAAACACTTCGATGTTAAACTTACTTTTGTAGCTTAATCAGATATATTTTTTCGAGAATTTTAGCAAAAAGAGTACAAAATGATCAAAAAAGATGGGCTGACAAGTTAGCTAATAAAAGAAAATACAAGTTCCTTAAACTAATGAATATTATAAAGGTCAAACAAAAGTAAAGCTAAGCGGCTCTTTTCTGTACATTTGTGGTTCTTGTAGCTCAATTTCAATATCATTGTTAACTTCAGATACATCCTCATGAATTGGACAAATTAACACACTTCCGATTTTTCGCCGCATTAATTTTACAGCGTATACATCATCGCCCTTTTCACTCGCTTGACCTACAAAATATTTTTTTTTGTATTTCTTAGTCATACATTTTACAAGAACAAAATCAGAGATAGTAATCTCTGGCAACTCCATCACAGCTTCATCTTCCTCAACAATATCTGATATGTCTATAGATGACATAGTGGTATGCTAGAATCAGATGATTGCTCATAAATTTGTTTCTTGGACCCTCTTCTTATCAGAGCTGATGTTTCTTTCTTTTCCCTATATATGCGCTTATCATTGTTGGCGGAGGTACTCGACTGCTCAAAGTCTTAAAAAGTTATGGGCTTTCCAGCATCAACCTTAATGCGTTTTGTACGCCGTTTCTGAGCAATAGGTTGCCTCATTTCTTGCAAAAAGTTTAGCACCGATTCATTTAAAGCATCTTTCAAAACACCAAGATCTTCTTTGTCTGGTATTTTTTTTAGAATTTCATCCCTGTTTAGTGGTATTATTCCAGCACTTAGAAAATCTGAGTTTAGTTTTTTTTTTTTTTTTACTTAACCATTGCTCCGGATTTCATCCCAAACCTGTTTTAACAAAAAAGGGAACTGATCCTTTGACATTCCACCACGATTGCCGCTATTTTTTAGCCGCCAGTTTTCAAGAACCTCCCTCCAAATCTTCTTTAAAGGTCCAAAAAAAAAAAGCTATGTCGTGTGGCTGGGCTATGTGTGTACAATTTGGAGGAAAACACGTAAATTACACACTATTGTCATTTGCTAATCTGACAACATCTTCAGAAAAGTAACTAGACAAATTGTCACCAATAAGAAGTTTGATCCCTGGTAAGCGACGCTCATAAAGAATATATATTCTTTTAAATCAGTTTTAAGTATTTATGTGTATCAAACCAGCCATGTTTAGGATGATCAAAATGAGCACTCCTTCTTGCCATCCATCCCACATTGATTCAGTCTTGTATACTCTATAAATAGGCAACAGGTTTGTGTGTGTGCGTAAATGCCGATGGTAGTCACCAGTTGAAGACTATTGAAGTTGGAAAATCCTAACTGCCACTAGTTCTAAAGTATATTATGAAAGATCCGCCATTGCTCTACTACAATTCTACAAAGGCCTGGTTTACTCAATAAATTCTTCAAGGACTGGTTTCACCACAGCTTTGTACCTGCAGTTAGATAGACAATACCAAAAATATCTGATTAAGATCCACCAAAAGAAGTCAGGGTTTTATTACTTTTGGATAATGCTTAATCATATCAAAATTGTGAGATAATTTTCTCAACATAGCTATAAAGTAAGTAAATAATTTTAACCCCCCCCCCCCCAACACTAATTCTCTGATCCTGCCTATGTATTGAGAAGTTATAGTAGCCTGCTTAGCGGTTGTGCAAATGAAATTTTTTGTAAGAGGTTATGGAGGTGCTTGACAGCCTGGTGACATTCCAGAGGTGTAAATAAGACTGGATAACATCAATAATGAGCATTTTTTTCAATTGGGGCAGTGCCTGGCAAGATACCAAAAATACAGGATGGTGCAGTGTTTATCTACCTAATTCAAACATTCATTGTGCTTTTCAATATAAATTAAGTGTATTAATAATATTGATGTGCATTGTTTGCCATTTGTTACAATATCAACAAAATCACTTTTTGAGAACCTCTTTCAAATGCCATCCAAATCGATTGAGGTACTCACACACTATTTAATCACGTTTTACATGCACACTAGTGTGGCTGCTGGTAGGACCTGAATTTCATCCCTAATCCTCTGCTTTAATATGTCCAAGTCTACTGTTTGTGTGGCAAAGACTTAGTTTCAAATATCCCTACAGGAAAAAATCACATGTTGTCAAGTCGGATGATCTAGACCTAGACCCCCAAGAAATGTTCCCAAATCAAGAAAGTAACCTCTGTCCAAACACTGTCCTTAGTTAGTTAATCGACTGGTGTAAGCAATTGATCCTTGTTGAAAATAGACTGAAGCTAGGTCAGTATTATGACTTTGCAATTGAGGTCTGACAGTTGAGCTTGAATGGGTGGAAATTCAAGTTTGTGTGCAACAGCTGAAGTGCCAGTGCATGTCTGCGTGCCGATCGCTTGGGACTTTGTTTGATTTCGAAAGATTGGAATGACATAATTTTGAAGAACAATTGTTCATGGGGGAAGGGGGGGGATCCCGGACATTATGTAATAATGGAGGAAGGGAATACTGAATATGTAACGGCTGCTATTACCCTTGAAGAACAAGATGATAAGGATTAAGATAAAAATTGTGCAAGAGAGATTCATAAGCTTTCTAAAGTTGGAGAAGCGCTAGATAATGTTGTAAGCAATCTGAATGCGACAACAGACATTTCAAGGCAGCCCTACTACCAGTATGTAAGATGGCTAAGGGAAGTCGTGACTCGAAAACACCATGACAATTTTTGTTTAATGTACAAGTGTGTTTAAACCAGTTAAAGAAGAATATGTAAAACTATTTTTTTTACCATTTTGTTTTAATTTAAATTTCATCTGAAAAGATTAAAAGTCTCCATTGTTCTTTTGAATATTTATAATATTATGTTACCTACTTAGTTGTAATAAAAATGCATTATTAATTTTTTTTAATGGCTTGTATTCAACCCAGTATTTTACAGACTTAATGATTTAATGGACTGTTTTTCCCCCAATTATTTCATAAAATCGAGGGATTACTCTTCATACGCCAGGTTCATAGAATGTGTCTGCCCAATCTCGTTAAAATTGGTACGCGCATTTGATAGTTTGCCTTCTTATACACTCAAAATTGACAATTAAATGAGATAAGATTACAACTAAACAAACGATTTAAAAAAATTGTCATAACAAGAATTATATCTGAATACAAATATTATGGCATAAACTAGAAATACGGTAAAACATATTTTTAAAGCGTGTGTGATAAAGTAGTAAGGGCCGGATATTGATAAGATGTTATATTTTTTTGGGGTTCATCATATACAAAGATTTTATAAATGTATAAATGCTCAAACATATATTTTTTTAACTCACACAGATGTCAGAACATAATGTAGTCAATGAACTTTGTATCCTCTTTGTTTGTGTTGTAAAATACACACCACTGGTAAGACACTTCAACTAGGCTTGCTTTGAGAGGATAGCCATTACTTCTGAAGCAGATATTTGTAAATCACTGTTATCTTTACCAGAAAGCAAGAGTTTAGTTGTAGGATTTTCATTGCATTTTAAATTTGTAAAGTGCGTGTTTGATATAGTCATGTGCATTTATTAAGATTTTTTTTTAAATTCGAGATCATGAGAATTTAGGTCATAATCTTGGGCCTAGTGATAAGAGTTACCACCAGAAGGTATCATAAAAGTCTCACAGTTCTTAAATCTACGAATTAACTCCCACACGCAAGTTACTTGCAAATTTCTGTTTGAAAATTCTAATTATTGTGTGTCATTTGTTGGGATATTCTAGAATGAGAAGCTAAAACAGTGAAATAATTTGAATAGTGATTGGAATTATAAAAAAAGAATAAATATAGTTTGATTTTCATGTTAGCAATTAGTAAAATTATCATTATTGTGAAACGTATCACAACAAATGTATAAAACGTTTTAATAATGTGTATTCATGCTGTATGGATAGTAGTGGATTAAACATTTAAACATAATGTCAATTAATTATTACTGATTGAACGTTTTAGACAAATGATTTATTTCCTTTCTAACAGGCCGTAGCCGTAACATTTGATTATGCAAATTAGTGTTGATTTGTCAACATTTTCTTCTAGACTTTAATTTATTAAACAAGAAAACTTTTTAAGTTGGAGTTTGCCTAGTAAAATTGCTATACACATTTGCTGGCTGTATCAGAATTACACGTATTATAAAATCCTTTGTTGTGTACATTTTTATCCCATTCTTAGAAGAATTTGTTATAGTTCCCAGTTAGTATTAGTTATTAATAGATAATCGCGGTTAATGGGTGCACATTATCAAAACATAACTGATTAATTTCCATAATTGTTTTTACGTTTTACTGAATCAAAATACCCTTAAAATCTAATAAAGAGAGACCACAATATTTCTAACCAATATATCCATCCTAAAAGTTACTTACCTGACTTTGTGTAGTTCCCAAAGATTTGCTGAACGTGAGCAAGCAGTGTTGACCTTTAAAGGGTCCGAACTCTGTTTCTGGAACGGAGATTTTTAAACATTCGTCAAAGTTTCCCAAATGAACAAGGTTTCCCTGAAGGAATCCATCTGGGAGTTTGGTTGTAGAGTCAAGCACTGGAAACAATTGTCATGCTATTTTCACACTCATTGCTTAGGTTTTATTCAAGTGTGACATATGTACCTATAGTATTTCATGATACTTGGTTGAATAAATTGCAAATTATTAAATATAATAGTTACTAATTGGAAAGACAGTAAAAACACTAATATGTCTTACTTTGAAGAACATACATATGTTTGAAAAGTATTATATTACATGCGTCACATAATTTTTGTAATATTTTTTTAAATACTGATTTAGAGTTGTTCTAAGCATAATTCTCCTGCGCCATAGGGCATGGAATTGTCCCGCAGTATCCCCTGCTTGTCGTAAGAAGCAACTTAAAGGGGACGCTCCAGGACGTCTTGTGTGGAAGTATTAATGCCCCCCCCCCCCCCCCCCCCCCNTCCCCACCTATTGACGACCTTGGAAAAACATGGCTTCACTCGGACAATTATTAAATACCATTGTACTTCAACTCCGTAATTGATGTGCGCCGGTTGTAATATCTTAGTAGAAGCGACCTGAGTTTGACAATAACCAGTTACCCTATTCGGAGATAAGATCGGTTGTGATCATAAGGGCTATGGATGTTAGCGCTTTCCTGGACTGCCTTGCTGTGATTACCTCTTTCCTGGTGACACCCCATATGAAGGCTTTCATGCCTGGAGTCGCGTGGGACCCCCCCCTTTGGGAGAGTTAATGGGGCCTCATGTGGTAGAATGGACTCGGATCACCCTGGTTCTACATTACAAGTACTGTGCAGGTTTGTCTCCAAACGACATGGCTGAACCCTTTGTCCCAGTTGATACCTTACTGTTTGCTGGCACCCTTCTGTCATGCCCTGCTGCTTTTCACAGGGCCGCAATAATGATGAGGCGGAAACGAAGAAGGCCGTTTATTCTTTCTTTGAATGAAATCCAGGAAGTGATAGGGCCCCAGCCTCACTTCCTGGTAATGCCTAGAGTTTAAGACGGTGAGAACCTCAAATTGTCAACTCATTTATCCTCAAAAGAGTTATAAATGGAACAGGTAGATAAGATATCTCTATAAGAAAACTGTGTGATGGCACTATGATGATACAGACCGTCACTGACATTCAGTCGTATAATGTAAGGGCATTATTAGAAATATCTTTGAGCACCGGGTCACATGTGAAGGTGGAACCATACAGATTATTAATATTTTCAAGGCAGCGATCACTTATGACCTCAACCACGTGAGTATTGAGGAAATCTGTAAGGAGTTTTCTCCTCAGCATGTCACTGTGATTTATCATGCTATAGCAAAAAATAAGGAAAAGAGAAAAAGAGGAATACTTATATTCTCACTTTTGTGACTTCTACCCTTGTAAAGGAGGTCCGAGCAGGTTTACACTGGCTCATTGTCCGGCCGTATGTCCCTAACCCTCGGCAATGCTTTTAGTGCCAGGAATTTGGGCACACAAACTCGCCAAGAAGATAGCCAAAATATTATCTGAAAACTTAAAAATCCCTAATAAATTCAATATTGAAATCATCATCAAATATCATATCTTATGTCAGAAATATTCTTTAAAAAATATGATCCTATCATCGTCAATAACCTAAACAATTTGCTAAACATCAAATTCAATTACAGATATCGAGGGGTTAGTGTGTAACCGATGTAACTACAAAATATTAAGTTTTCAGGAGAAAAAAAATAAGATTTTTCTCATTAAAAATAGTCATTGATATTAATAAAATAAAATAAATTGAATTAGAATGGTTTGGAAATGAAAACTCATTGTATGTTCTTATGCTTACTATGCATTAAACATCAAATTCAATTGCAGATATCGAGGGGTTAGTGTGTAACCGATGTAACTACAAAATATTAGCTTTTCAGGAGAAAAGAATTAAGATTTTTCTCAATAAAAATAGTCATTGATATGAATAAAATAAAATGAATTAGAATGGTATGGAAATGAAAACTCATTGTATGTTCTTATGCTTACTATGGATTAAACATCAACATTGATTTTTTAGATGAAAAAAACAAATTTAAACCTAGAGTTCTGAGTTACGTGTTTGTGTTCCTAAGAAATTGTGTCTAAGAATTAATATAATTTATTTTTATAATACAAAACTAGTATTTTATTTGTAAAATGGACACCCACCCTTTTCACAAAACAAGGCTACCACCTGGCAGTACGGAATTTTGAACAAACTTTTTAATTGGGGGTTCCTAGGGACACGAGCAGTGGGTTTCGACCCCCTGCTCAGAACAAGCTGCAGTCCATCAGGGAAGGTGTGTCGCGGTGGCCCTCTTCTATACGAAAGTCTTGAAGAGAGGTCATTGTGATGAGACTCCGCGTCGGGCATACATTTCTAACCCACGGATTTTTACTAAGAGGGGATCCACCTCCAGTGTGTGAATTTTGCGATGCTCCCCTTAGTGTGTACCACATTTTGGTGAAGTGTCGCAAGTATGCCCCTCTTCGCCTGGCTCTTGATTTTAAAGGTGACATTCGTTTTTTATTACGCAACAGCGCTGAAGGAGTTATTTGTTTACTCCATTTTATACGCCAGGCGGATCTTTTTAGTGACTTTGAGTCAATTATATAAAATGACTTATTGGATTTTATCTCATACATGAGATCTTTTTAACAAATTAGAATACTTTAATATGTTAATTTTGTCGCTTTAAAAGTTTTACTACACTCTAACACGTTTGTTTTGTCTTTTTAATGTATCATTATTTTAACATATTTTGTCATTTTAATGTGTTATATTTTAATATATTTGTTGGTATTTTTATTGGAGTGATACACCTGTTTTTTTTTTGCAGGTGTATCACTCTATTTGTACTAAGAGTCCATTTTTGCTCTATGGAGTGTCTCAGATGGGTATTTTTTCACATGTTAACTATTATTTTATATTCATATCATTTATTGTTTTGTATATTGTTTATTCAATTGTATATTTGTAGATTCCCGGTCAAAAGAAGCCTTATGTTATCTTTCAAATATCTACTAAACATTTTCAAAATTAGGCCTTCTAGGAAGATAAGATTACTGTCCGCAAACTCTGAACTCGCCTATATAGAGCAAGAGGAACATTTGAAAGTAAAAGCCCAATTTTTTAAGAAAAATGTATAATTTGTCTCCTGATATCAATACAATCCAAATTGAACCTTGTTCCATAAGGCCCACTACACAAATATCCGCGCTGACCGGCATATTGAAAAAAATCAACTTACTGGGCCCAGTGGTAGGCCTTTAAATGAAACGGAAGCACACGTAGAGGTCACTCACAGAATGCAGCAAAAACACGTTGATTCATGGAAGTGCCAACCGAATAATAATAAACGTAGTTAGGAGGAATTTTGGAACTGAAGGATGCCTATTATCTTTACCCAATTTAAATTGTGCCGTATTGTAATTTAAATTACAATATGACACTCTTTTTACAATCAATATCGGCAAATTTCCATTTACTAACAAAAAATAAAATAAAATTTACTTTTTAGACTCGTTAAAGCTAATTTTTTCTAAACACCAGATTCGAATAGGAGATGAATAGACACAGAATTAATTATAAACAACAACAAAATGGCAAACTTAAACAGTATGTTTGTACTCACTTTGTAGACCCCAATTTGTCATGTTTGTAGCTAGGGCATCTTTATACATTTCTATGTGTTTTGAGCAGAGATTATTGGCGTACGACGCAGGAAGAGAAACATTAAAGTATTCTGCTTTGGACAACGCTTGTATATTACTCATTAATTCTAAAACAAATTGGTTTTGTTCATTGAATGTATTTTGTTTCACCTTCACATATTGCGAAGAAAAAACTATACTTGGCACTAGAATTATAAAAAGTAAAATTAAATATAAAATATTTCCAGTCATCCTTACAACAAAAAAATTCTAATATGAACATAAAATTTAACACTGATCCACGTCTACCAGAATACTAAAACACAATCCATACTTTATTGTGTATTTATACGTTTAATATGTTGATCTCATTTTAACAATATTTTTGTTGAGTAAATATTTTTTTTAAATAATACTAGGTCATTCCATTTTTTTGAATGATTAAAAGAGATTAGATAAGATTCATGAACTATTACAGAATTATTTCAATCCATTATAATATTGTTTATGTTAGCTTAGTGCTCTAGAATTACTTGCTTCTTAAAATATTTGTAAATAACCATGTTTATGATTGCAATTAAGATAAACTTGAACAATGCAATAGCAATTAAATCGTTATTTGGGTCAAAATGGATCAGACCTAACTTCGTCATAAGAATGATTGCTTTGTTTGACTGATTAAATTTGACACCACCACATTGGATTGAAAAGTAATACTTCAATATTCTACAGAAAATAGATAAGATTTTAATAATTTCAAATTAATTATTATGAACGCAAAAACACGTTTAATAAGTTACTTACCTGTTTCGGTGGCCGCATGGACCAAGGCATCACACTCGTATTAGACTAGACTGCCAATGACAGGGAGCATGGGGTTTGAGTCCCGGTCGGGTGTACTGAGTGTGGTTTTTCAAAATTATTTTCCATTCTTCCTACACGAAAATGTGGATACACTTCCTATAAATCCACTTCCTCATGTCTAACTCATTAGCGTAATTAGTTCATATGCGTATAACCTGAGCCAGTAGTAAAACGTGGTGCTAAGAAAAACTATTTTTTAAATGACGAATAAATATAGGTTATAATTTTTTTTAAACTATTGGGTCTTGATAACATTTCTAAGAAATAACTAAAAACATTTCATCTGTACAGTTTTGTTAAACATCCGGCTCGCCTTCTGCTGGATTCCTGATCACGCTGGTCTCTCGGATGATTTGGAAGATGTAAGACGAGTCTCTCTAGGTTTTTAGCAGGTGTATCACCCCAAACTATAATATAAGTCCATCTGAGTTTCACTTCTATGGAGTGTCTCAAATGGACTTTGTCTCATATTGAGATATTTTTTAACATTTGCATACACATGTTAGTATTTACGTTATTTTATTTTCATGTTATCATCTGCTGATTTCAGCAGGTTTTATAAATATATATAGAGAGAGAGAATAATATTTCTCCTATGAGGATTTTACTTTGTTTTCAATGTTGTTTAGGCCCAAATGACCTCATTGTGTCAATGTGTCCATAAAACCCAATGATAAATTAGTAGTATTATCTTTGCCTGGTTTAACCATAACGATAAAATGTTTTAGCTACTTTAAAAATAGTTTGTTGTTAATATAGGCTGTTAGAATATCGTCACTAAGCTACCTACTGGAGCTCCATTTTCTAATAATGCTGACAATCTTAGTCTTTTGAATATAATCATTGGGAGGGGGGAGCATTCCTGACGCACTAACATATGCGACAAAAGCCGTATTAGTACCCCTTTCTCCACCTACAATCGCTACTACTTGTTTCATCCTTTTTTGAGAAGTTAACCTTTCATTTCTTTTCTGCACTGTAGAAAAGAAATTAACCTTTCATTTCTTTTCTGCATTGTAGAAAATCCTGATTTGTTAACGTTAAAATTTTCCCTGCTAAAACCTTTAGCTCGAGCCATCAAAGTTGATTCAAGTTGCCTTAGGGATTTATAGCCCAGTATGTTTTCTCATGAAGGAATAATACCATTTCTTGCTAGCCATTTCGGTTTCTTCATTAAATGTGTTTGTACGTTGTTTTTTTAGCAACTTAATAAGCCAGCGTATGAACTTCTGTAATTGTCACACCAAAAAAACTTTTGAAAGTTTGATTAAGTGGTCGGATAATTAATTTTCTAAAGTTATTGGCAGAGTAGGAAGACGACCATTTAGGTTTACCCCAGTACCTCCTGTCAATCTTCCTACTTTTCCAACAAGATGGCGCTTCAGAGTAAGTTTGGATATTTTATAAAATTATGATATCGTGTTAAATAAAACCCATGCTTTCACTTATTATTGCATGCAATTCTTTTTACTTTGGGCCAGTTTCATAGTCGAATTTAGTACGCCTCAAGTGCGGCGCTACACTAAATACATGACGACACCTACCTAAGCTCGAATGAAATGGGCCGTTCTCGCATAGTAAACTGGCCCATTCCATTCTGGTTTAGGTAGGTGTCGTCTTGTACTTAGTGTAGCGCCGCACTTGAGGCGTACTAAATTTGACTATGAAACTGGCCCTTTGTAATTTGCAAACTAGAACTCATATTTCCGTGGTGACATCCTTTAGGGTAAAAATTGTTAACTAGACGTCAAAATCATACCTTTACGATTTTGTAGCCTTGTAATTAAAAGCAAATACACATTCTAACCTAAAAAAAACTGTGAACATAACATAAAATAGTAATGTGTGGAATGCTCACAATCAAGAGTAGTATTATGATGTTAAACGTGTTCTAGAGTATCTCTTGCACCCTACATGACAGGAATGAAGGGGTGGGGTGCAATTAAACATTTCTTAGTAACACGAAAAGCATACATTTTATTTTCAAAGGGCACAGTACATAATAGTAGCAGAGATCACTGTTTATTATTATTATTATTATTATGGTTTAGAGGCCCATCGACACATCGAGGTCATTAGGGCCTTGAAATTTATTGGATACATAATA
>CABFVX010006564.1:0-38625 GCA_902151425.1 Timema shepardi
CACACGGTGTTGGTGGAGGGACAGATACCGGGTCTAGAGAGGGGGAAGAATGTCACTGGAGGGAGAGCTCGCACTCCCTTGTAAACGCACGGTGTTGGTGGCGCCAAGGACCGAGTAGTTCTGGGCTTGCATTTTCCCCCACCACTGATAAGAGACTGAAGATCTCTCTGGTCGTTTAAGGTCAGACGCCTCTACATACCGTCTGAACTTTACGATGCATCTCCAGTGATACAGTGGTTAAACTTTCAATCCGTGGGTCAATTTGTGGAGCTTGGCGGGCCGGATGTGGCCCGTGGGCCGCTATTTAAATAGCCCTGCGCTAAGGCGTAGCTTTTTTGTATCCGTTAGCACCACATGATACTATCTGTTCGGGTTAAACGCATATATTGAAAAAAGGCTTATATTCTAAGGTTGAGGATGGTTGAATTAAGTACCCGCATTTTCATTAAGGGAAAGCGGAAAACTGTTTATAAAAATAATGCTAAGTATACGCTACTGGGATTCGAAACCTGATCTCCCCATCATCACAGCAGTCCAGTCTATTGCAAGAGTGACGCCTTATACCATGATCTTTAGGCTATGAGATAGGGTCATAGTGTAATCCATTGAGGTAAGACTGCTATCTTCCAGGATAAACGGAGAACACACACACAAATCTATAAATTATTTATATTTTTATATCTATAATGTGTGTCTTTATATATCCTGAACGCACGGCTAAAGACGTTTAAACCAAAATAACACCATTCCTTCAAAACCTAAGTACAGTCATTATGTTCAAGCCAACACCAGTTCATTTGGAAATAAATGTTGTAATTTAATTTAATTGAAATGGTGTGGTTAGAACGCCATGTAAATAATCTCTTAGCCTGACCAAAAACTACATCTAAACCATGTCAATGTCTTTATTGGGGTAAAACAAAGACGATTTCCTTATCTTACATTTTAACCACTTATAAATATGTAAACTACTCATACTATCAATATAACAGTTGAAAGCTAGCTTATAAAATGTTTACAATTCAAAGTCCGGCCGTGCGGTTGATAACGTTAATTTCCACTGTGACGTGACTGTATAATTATTGTGTACGTGTCTTACTCCCCCCCAGGAACGTTCGCTGTGATCTGCCTGATGACTGGCAAGACAGTCACTGCCCTCAGTTCGCCTCAGATAGAGGAGAGATTGGTGAGTGGTAACGTTACCACTGAGCCACCCCTCTCGGAACTTCGAGAGTACACGCCCATACAGGTGGCCACGGCTGTCACTTTCATGGTCGGGATTTACCAGGTGCGAGCTCGATACAATGGAGACTCGTCATACTTTGTCGGGAAAACAACACTCCCTCTTATAGAATGCTGGAGCAATTATTTTCTTTTTTCTTATGATAATTTATTGTTCCCTCTGAATGCTACTCAGTTGCCAGATCAAATACCTCCTTGGACTATAAATTCCTCTTAATATTTCTCAGCGCTAGGAGCCACCATTGATCTCTATAATATAATTGGATTGACATCTGCGGCTAAAATTTCCGAGCTCAATATTGTGTAACAGAGAAGGAAACTTTCTAGTATCTCCTTCTCTCTTACACACATACAAAGCGTTTTGACATTGTCCACTAATTTTTTAATATTATATTAGATATATCTATGTGTGATAAGTTAAATGAAATAAATGGGGTAATAAAAGGTTTTAAGAGCATAACTAAGCTCAAAACTCATTACTTTTTTCTTTAAATAAGTCTATTTAGGCTAAAATAGTAATATTTCCTACAAGCCTACAAGTTAAACGATCGTTTGAACGTAAGACTTATATACAAAGTTTGTCATCCAAACAATAGCTATCAGGTTTTTAGCGACCTTATTTTGTTATAGTTATCGAACATTTAATAGAATATGGCTTCTGAAAGCAATAGGCTATACAAGCTAAGAGCCAAATTTAATGTATTGTAATATAGTAATACTTCATACAAACCTATAATATAAATGATAATTTAAATGTAAAACTACTACACAAAGTTTGTCATTAGAGCGAATGTAATTAAATTTGAAGCTACCTTTTTTCATTTTGTTATCGAACTTTAAATATAATAATGTTTTTGAAACCATTATATAAGCTAATAACCCATTATAAATTAAATTGTAGTCTTAGAATAATATAAACAACATAGGTTTTAGCTACATATTTTAATGTATTAAAGATTTTATTCTTATTTGTACACTATTGCCTTTAAAACTGAATAGTATATCCCTTAATATAAATTGGTCTTCAGTCAAGTGGAGTAATATTTCGCCAATTAAAAAAACTTTTATTCACCAGACACACGTTTTTATACAAGCACATTGAAATAAACCATTAAATCTGTCCCCTCGATATCAAGCAGACGACAAACTTTAGCGTCACAATTTGGTCCGTTGCAAGGGGTGTGTTTATGTCCATCCAGTATATAGATCACTGGGTCACAGAAGCCAGGCCCACCAAAATTTTTCCAATATTTTTCCATTTCGCTTTATTCTATAAAATATTTATGGAAAAATATTAATATGAATTGGAGCACAATTCTCTACATATAGTGAATTATTTGATTCGTCATACAGTATTTCAGTCAGACTGAACCAGTGCTCTAGTAAATGACTATAGAAGCTACTACGGACCAGCTTTGACAGGCCCTGTATGAGATATTTCTCAAGGTCTATCCTCCTACCATTCTGGTGCGAGCTTTACACCAGCAAATAGGGCCAGCCTGAGCGAGGCCGCTATACGATAAAGATGGTCTATATTTTATTTTTGCATATATATGAATTGTCATTTGAGTTAAGACCTAAGAAGTAAGATGATGCATGAAAATGATTAATTAAAATTAATATACTAGATTCTTCATTAAAACTGCAAGAAAATCTTTATCTTAAATGGTTAGGAGTGCATTTAAGTTGGAACATTGAATATTGCATCACAAATATATTCCGTTATCAAAATTTAATTTAAAAAAATAACAATCAAGTGTAAAAAAATAGGCAAATATTATGCAGATAAATAGAATGTTTAAAAAATACTCTAGTACACATGAAATGGCATTGAGAGAGACGCATCCAGTGATACTATCACGTGGTAGGTTTAATTCAAAACCTGTATCCTTTTAATTCTTTCTATTTGTAGAAAGTGTTCTGTGATTGTGTAATTCTAATGATTTAGAAAAATTAGGTAAAGTTAAATGAATTTAATCTAATAAGTTAATATGTGGTGAGGAAAAAAATAATCACTACTGGTAAGCTTTGACCTGGCCCCACCAAAAATAAAGATCACGCTCCACCACTGCTCTCCTCCTAAACTAAATACCTCCTTGAATTATAAATCCTTGTTACTGTTGCTCTCCTCCTAAACTAAATACCTCCTTAGACTATAAATCCTTGTTACTGTTGCTCTCATCCTAAACTAAATACCTCCTTGGACTATAAATCCTTGTTACTGTTGCTCAGCTACTAAACTAAATACCTCCTTGGACTATAAATCCTTGTTACTGTTGCTCTCCTCCTAAACTAAATACCTCCTTGGACTATAAATCCTTGTTACTGTTGCTCAGCTACTAAACTAAATACCTCCTTGGACTATAAATCCCTGTTAATGTTGCTCAGCTCCCAGACCAAATACTCCCTTGGACCATAAATCCCCATAAGAGTTTTTCAGTTATCAGACTAAATATATCCTTGAACTATAAGTATTTGTTAGTGTTTCTAAGCTCCCAGATCAAATAACTCCTTGGGAGTCATGTTTCTTCTGTATTCAAATACTAACCCATCAATTTGTTCACTTGGTTTAGCTGCTAATGTATATCCTGAGGCTGGGAATTGTGTGCACGCTTCTGTCTGAGACACTAGTTAACGGTTTTACCACTGGCGCTGCTGTTCACGTTCTCAGCTCTCAAATCAAAGATCTTCTGGGAGTGGACATTGCCAAGTACAAAGGACCCTTTAAGGTGGTTTATGTGAGTAATAGTTGTTCGATTTCCCACATAGTGCAGTGCTATGCTGTATAAGAATAGTATTGGGAATTGTTATAGAAATAATTTTATATTATTGGTAATTGCTGCTTGCCTAATATTATTTCCACACCAAAGAGATGAAAGAAACATTTCATAGTAGCATCCACTATTGACACTAATTATATTTATGACTATTTTAATTTAATTTGAGATACTCAATGTTAAAATAAAATTACTTGTAATCTACGGGTAGCTAGCATCCTTCCCATAATACACAGGCTAGCTAGTATCATATTATTGATCATACATTATAAGTCCTCCTCTATAATATGTTATTAGCATTGCTCCGAAAAAAAATAAGATTAGGTGGTGAGGGTGGACTTAAGTTTACATAGCCGATCAAATATATCCACCCTAAATTTGTTTTATATAGAATATTTTGAATAAAATTATAGCAAAATAATTGATTAATGTGTACAAATTGAGGAATAATAAATAACGCCTAGTTTTATTGGCGGGTAAAGTATGAATTTAATTGTATGTTTTGCTTTGTTTATTCCAGTCATTCGTTGAAACATGTTCAAAAATCACAACTGCCAACGTGGCGGCGATCATTATCTCTGCTATCACAATGGTGGTTCTGGTAATCAACAATGAATTTCTTAAGGTAAGAGAAAGAAAACAATTATGTTGGTCTGAGTGGTTATCTAAAAGGAGTGCTTATGTTGAAATATCTTTACTTCGAAAGGTCTAAATCTACCTTCTTTGGTTCTATTATACCCTATGGTGTAGCTTATAGGATAGAGCCATACAAAAATGAAATGTACACTTACATAATATCATATATATGTAATGGAAGTCAAAAGTTCAATAACTATATTAGGAAAAGCGTTTACATTGGCTTCTGAAGTAATATTAACCAACGTCCAATACTACAATAAAGTTATCCTATATTTAATTCGGTAACATTTGTATTTTGAGAATTATATCTGTCCACGCAGGGATTTTTTTATCAAAAGTTATTGAAATTTTAGATTAAGAGCTTATTGGACATCTAATACCGACACAGAAATAGCATTTAACATTATAATTATGCATTTCCTTGAGACTTATTACATATTATCCAATTTAGCTAAGATTCGAATAAAGTGTAATACACTCCTGAAACGTAGATACATAATTCCAACGGTATTTGCCCATTAACATGACATTTTAATCAGGTTTAATATTTCCATTACTGCAGAAGTTACTGCAAGGCCCAACATGTTACTTTAGGGTTACTTGGACTGCCGGTGACTGGGTGGTCAGGATTATAATCTCAATTGTATGTAGTGAGTGTTCTACCCCCGCCAAATTGTCTTCTCCAAAGCAAATAACGGTACATTTCCTCTAAAATTGTCTTACTCATTCTTATTATATGATCGTAATCAACGTATGCGTATAGCCCATTAAGTCATAACGGAAAAAACCTGCCCTTATTAAAAAAAAATTAGTCTAGCTTAGAAAAACATATATTTATTAAATAAATCTACAAATTTAATATATAGGATGTCGTGACCTCCCCCCTTACCCCCCCCTCACCCCTCGTGGGCTTGATCTATTAAGATAGCTTGCAAGAGGGGTAAAGTTGCAGGCAAGGTAATTGTGTGGGCTATGGATAATGTGCAGGATTACGAATTTTGGTTTAATAGTGGGTTGTTACTAAAAGACTTAGCTCAGTCGGTAGCATGTCTCCCTACTGAGCTGAGGGTGCCGGGTTTTAATCCTGGCATGGCCAAAAATTTATAATTGGGGAAATGTGGGTTTACCCTCTCACATTGTTAAACTAACGGCTGGGGAATGGATTGTGTGCCTGTCCTAGTGTTAAGTTAGATTATAAGGCATATGAAGCTATGACAGTCCTGGCAGGCCGGTAGTGGAAAATATATGGCTTGGATAAAAAAAAACTGACTTGGACCACAGGTTGGAAACAGCAATGGATGTAAAATAAAAGATACATAATTTGATGTTAGTCGAAAGATAAAGAAATGATCTCTAAGTAAAATTGCTACTGATGACCCGAATATGTAATCTGATACGATACGGCGTCGGACAGTGTGTCCAACTGCGATATAGATAAAATTGTGACAGCCCCGTTGCCCAAAAGTTAAGGTATTATATATCATTTACGGCCATTTAGGACGAAAGTAGAAAGTCTCATCTGGACAGTCTTTTATCCTTACTAAATACTACTATAAGGTAGGATTCTGGCACAATATAAGGCCTTACAAACGAGCTTCCTTCAAAAATCATAATATATCATATTTTAGGCTACCTCAACTTATTTAAAGAAAAAAAACACGAGTTTCAAACTTTGTCATGCTCTTCAAACCTTTTATTAATACATTTATTTAATTTTACTAATCACACATTGATCTAATATATTCAATCAAATTAGTGAATTATGTTAAAATGTCACATTGCCTTGTATGTGTGTAAGAAAGAAAGATATACCAGAAAGTTTCCTTCTCTCTTACACAATGGTATGAAGACGACAGCTTGAAAATTTTGGTCGCAGACGTCCATCCAGTTATAGAATAGAGATCGAAGATTTATACATATATTTATTACGTTAATCTCTTTAGTATTTGGAATGGAACCCATTTTCTTTTGTATCATTTCAGCATATTAATAGTTGGAAAAATAATATTCTAGGGTAATTCAACAATGACTTTGGTGTGAAATTTTGTAGGTGATATGGATAAGATAGGAAATGTGATACAAATATACTTTCCAATATACGTGTTTCCCAAAATCAATTTATTTTCAATTATTGTTTGCTATATTTTAACTTTTGGCGCTTATATAAATTAGTTATCTCAAATGATTATGACTGTGCTTTATATTTGATTGTATGTTTAATACTCTGAAAATTTATATTAATTTCTTGTACATAAATACATTTATTCTATTCTCAGTGTATATTGTTGCTATTGAGCATAGCCCGCAATCTAAAAATATAATATTGTTGACATTTGGATCATGAAAATAAAACGGTCTTTAGGCCAATGTCATCTTCTATTCAGTCGTTACGCTTTACATCTAGCATACCCTTAAACTCCCATTAATGTGTATATTTAAATATTTCATTTTGCTGTTAGTTAAACATCTTAGTTCACGTATTTGGGCTTTTGCATCTTTGAGTGTGGATCAAATAAAGGTCCCTGGTTATTATTATTATTATTATTATTATTATTATTATTATTATTATTATTATTATTATTAGCACCGCGTCTTACTACCCGTTCGGGTTATACGCACTTATGCTAATGTGTAATGGTAGGGTGATTGTGAGATGAAATGGAGGACCTACAGTTTAACGTGGAATCCGAACCACGGTGGAGGCCTGGCATTCCCAAAGGTCCCTGGTGATCATGTTTATTATTGTCCTTGGTACTGCAACACATTCTCTATAGAGAAGGGTTGAAGACATTGGTTGTATAACATAATTATGATAATTTGAGTCATAAAATCGCGACAGTCACAACTAAAAACACTAACCAAACAAAACATCGGCCGACAAAGCTGCTACTTCAAACATTACTGTCTAAGTGGAATTTTGCTACTGGGCAGCTCATGTTCCCTTAAAATTCGTTTCCATACCGCATTCGGCATACACTCACTGGCCGTTATCTCTGCCTACTGACAACGGCGCTACTGGACTAGTTGATTTACTAAGATTTATACAATCTACTACTCCTTTCAATGTTTGAAGTTGGGATTTTTTGTAGAGTATGGATCAACAGTTGGTAAAATTTAAATTTGTCTATACAAGTCTTTAGTTAAGGACTTTCATAATCGAAAGTAATGAGGTACAGAATAAGCATATAATTTCCCAAAATTCCCAACTTTCCAGATATAAACCAATATTGGGGATGGGGTTGACACCACCTTAACCTCTCCCCCTGGCGAGATGCCCCTGAACAAGTTAATATCCAATTTAAAATATATTGTAGTATTGGCAGAATGTAAACAATATGGATAATAACTACGTAGTATTTAGATATATTAAAGATTTTACTCGTGTGTGTACATTATTACCTGTAAAACTGAATGGTAAATCCGTGAATGAAAATGTTTCTTCAGCCTAGTGTGATATAAAATTTAACTATTTTCAAACAATAAAACTTTTATTCATCAAATACATGTTTCCGCTCAAGAACATTTAAAGAAACCGTTAAATCTGTTCCCTCACAATAAGGCAGACAACAAACTTGGGCGTCACGCTTTGGTCCTTTGCATGGGGTGTGTTTATGTCCATCTAGAGTGTAAAGATCAGTGGTTGAAAAAGGTTTTGGTAGTCACATAAACAAGGCAGTGACTCATTTTTATTAATTCAGGTTAGATCAAATAATTTGATGTTTAGTTGTGAAAACACGTGTTAAAATGAAAGCATTTTTTTTTTTAATTTTAGTCAATATTAAAATCTATTTTTATTTAGATTCAAACAAAAGATGCTTGATTAAAAACACACATTTTATAATAAATCTATTTGCATTAAGTCGATGCAATACCCAGTGCTTGTTAGACAAAATATTACTTAGATTTTATTTGGAAAACTTAAGATTTAAATATAAATAAGATATAACATGTCTGAGGAAACTATTTTTTTCCTTGGAAAAAATTACATATGATTTAAAAAACTGGAATTAATTTTTTAGACACATAACCGAAATAAAGTAATAATTTTATGTCCCTTTTCTGAACCAATTCAAAAATATTTTTGACATCTACAAATAAATATTTATATTACCAATTTGAAACTAAAAATTTGTATTCCTTTTTAATCAAATGGGCTTCCAAATTTATCATCAAATTATTTGTTTGTTGATTTAAGTTACATATATGTGAAGGCTAATTTTGGACTTACTGGATTTCTTACAAAAGTATATAGGTATATGTAAGCCTAAATTAGAAAATTCTCATTCTGTTTCCACTGGAAATTGTTGTATCCTCGAATTCATAATGTCGGTTCCACACAGGCCTACTTGCTATATTTAGTTTTCCTCTTTAACCCATTTTCCAGCCGTACGTGAGTAAAGTGTCAAAGGTTCCTGTACCTATCGAACTGCTGGTGGTAGTGGCCGGAACTCTCGTGTCGACTTATACCAAGGTCATCGCAGACTATGACATCGTAGTGGTGGGGACAATACCAACAGGGTAACTATATAACAAGCAGCTGGTTTTGTGGGGTGAAGAGCATTTATCTCTATAATATAATTGGATGGACAATCTGTGGATGAAATTTTTCGAGCTAACGTCTGAATACCATTGTTTAAGAGAGAAGTAAACTTTCGGGTATCTCTGTCTCTCTTACACACATACAAGGTAACGTAACATTTTGACATCGTTCATTAATTTGATTACATTATATGAAATAAATGTGTTAGAAGATTTGAAGAACATAACAAAGTTCAAAATTCGGTAGTTTTTTCTTTAATTAAGTTGATTTAGGCTGGTAAATAATATGATTTTTGAAGGAAGCTCGTTTGGGATGCTTTATTTCGAACCAGAATCCTACCTTATAGTAGTATTTAGGTAGGATAAAAGACCGTTATAGACGGTCGTACATCCTACCAAAATACTAATATAATTATAAAATATTAGTATTCTGGTACAAAATAAAGCATTTCAGATCGGATGTGTCAAAAGCCTTGCCAATCTCTAAAAACACATCTACAACCTTTCCGTCACTCAACGCTTCATTCTACCACTCATCCAAACCTAACATATTTATTTCAGAGAAGATTTCTGGACTCTACCCTGAAATAAAGCTTTCATACAATGTAATGTAAATATAGGTACCTTTAAAGCAGATGTTATTCTATCTGTGACGTCATATGGATGGCCCGTTTTTAAGTTAATAGTAGATGTTATTGAATCGATCCTTTTTTAAACTACTAAATTTAATTGCACTATTGGGTTAGGAATGAGGAATGAAATGTACTTATATTTTCGTGGAGGGAGAGTGAGAGACCAACTCTTTGTACACTTGGTTGAAATTACCTTTCACCAGTAAACCAGACAATACAAACTTGGCGTAGAGCTCATCACGTGACCATAGACATGGTCACGTGATGAGATCTACGCTAATAGCAAGACCTAGCGGTTGTCCGCTTGATCCGCTCGGCTCGAGATGGAATAGGTTTTTAGCCATGATTATCAAAATGGAAGAGGGGCTGCTATTTATTTCCTTGGTGGCAGTAAATGTCTCCCAATTATTATTACTATTATCATTGTAGCTTGTAATTATTTTACACTCCTTTTAACATGGAGGATAGCAGTCTTAACTCGTACGATTACCTTATGGCTACATCTTAAAAGCTGGACGCTAGTGAAACCAATAACGTAAATACAAGTTATATTCTGACATTGATTTCAACTATCGAATTGTGATTTTTTAAATTTAATTTAATATGGTTCTCTTATTAGGTCAGTTTCCTGGTGATAGCATTCATTATAATATAATGAATAATATATTTAAACTATTGTAGCTAATTTACGGTTAGCATACTTTATTTATCCAACAATTGAATTAATTCTGGCCTAAGACGTTTATATAATACATTATAATATTTATTTTACCTTTTTATCATGCAAGTTTTAGTATTCATGGCAATTCTCTCTTCTGCTTTATCTATTTTTGGACAAAGAGAACTAAACTCTGATAATATGAAATACAGATACTTGATGATTTTGACCCTCCGATCAATCTTTCGGTGGGGAGGTATTTAATATTTTATAGAAACTGGCCTCAACCTTAAAGGATCCTGGTTCGTTAATGTCTCGGACATTCTTTGTCGTGTCCTTACAGCTTGCCGACCCCAACCCTTCCCCCCTTCTCTCTCCTGGCGGACGTGGCTCTGGATAGTTTTACCATCACCATGGTGGCCTACACTGTCACCATGTCCATGGCGCTGATATTTGCGCAGAAACTCAGCTACGAAGTCGACTCGAACCAGGAGCTCCTGGCACAGGTGCGTTGCACCTAATCTTCCCAATCGACACAGGAGAGACTGGGATGTAGTACTACTTGTCTACATCAAGAATTACCTTTTTAACTTTTAGAGGGGACGGGGGGCGAAGCTTAGAAAAAATCTGTTCCTATTTGTTAAAATATGGCATCGATAACAACTAAGCTTCCCCAATAAAAATAATCACAACTAAAATATACAGTCTAATTTTCATAGTAAGAACACTATCTGACAGCTAGAGCAAACTATTAGATCTAGTTTCACGAATTCATATACCAAGTCAAGTAATCTGTAGCTATTGCTTTTAATTATCAACCCATAACATTTTATTGTTATTATTATTATTTATCAATCGACTGTGGAAAAAATCTTTATTTTCTAAAAGGCTCTTCCTATGAAAATTGCACTGTTCCCTTAACTTCTTTTTTTTTAATTCTATGTTGCTATAGACATTACAGATTAATGTTCACATAAGAAATTAAATTAATTACATGTTGTATTAATTTTACTATAGCTCACTTCACAAAATAATAAATACAAAAACATAGTTTTGTAAAAAATACATTTCAAATGTTAGATGTATTTATAACACGACACAATGTGACCTTGCTGTTCAGGGCGCTGGCAACATCGTGGGCTCGTTCTTCTCGTGCATGCCGTTTTCTGCCTCCCTGTCGAGGAGCCTGATCCAACAGACCGTGGGAGGGAAGACTCAGCTGGCGAGCATCGTGTCTTGCTGTATTCTGCTGTGTATCCTTCTGTGGGTGGGACCGTTCTTCGAGCCTCTTCCCCGGGTCAGTTTGAATAAAAGTTTGCTTCAATAGAGTGCGAGGGTGGGACCAAGCCTTTCCCCAGGGTCAGTTTAAATACAGGCAGCTCTAATCTTGTGTGAGGGACGGACCAGGCCTTTCCCCAAGATCAGTTTTAAAATGCAGCTCTAGTATCGTGCCAGGGTGGAGCCGTTCATCATTCATGGGCACTAGGATAGTACCTCGAGGAGAAATACGGGATCAAATAGGCGTAGTTCTGACAACCTATTTTATTTAAGAGACAAACTAGTACAAGATTCTATGGCGGAACCCTCTCAAACGTCCATATTGCTTGTCTGTAGTATGTTCAAAGATATTTATTTCCTTGTCAAGTAACTTAAATTTGTTTATTTCCTTGTCAAGTAACTTAAATGGCAATTCAAAGTTAGTTATTATATTACAAGGACACTATTCTTGTCATAATTGATTATTTACAGGAACACACAAATGGCTCTTAATTTAGGCCTAAATCTGATGATCCTGGCTACCGATTGTCAAAATATGATCTTAATGGAAATATTGATCAATAATATTATTTTCAATAAAATAAAATATATTACTAATTCTATTTAAAGAATCGGCTAGAACAACCACAGTGGGGATTGTCTCATGTGGGAGAAGCAAAAAGAATTGTTTATTTCGATGACTGATCATACAGGAAGTAAGTTTCCATTATTAGAAATTGGTATGTTCAACATAAAACCAACTTGAGTGGTAAATACATCGAGGACACACATCAAATAGGACTGATTTTCATTCAGGAATAGAAATCTGTTTAGACTGTTAGAGTGAGATAAACTCGAGCACAAAACGGGAATAGAAGGCTAAATCTCAGAATAATCAGTGAAGTGCTCCCTAGACTTCTTGTCACTAATAATAAAATCTGGTGATTGTTGTTAGTGTGTGCTTCCTAGACTTCTTGTCACTAATAATAAAACCTGGTGATTGTTGTTAGTGTGTGCTTCCTAGACTTCTTGTCACTAACAATAAAACCTGGTGATTGTTGTTAGTGTGTGCTCCCTAGACTTCTTGTCACTAATAATAAAACCTGGTGATTGTTGTTAATGTGTGCTCCCTAGACTTCTTGTCACTAATAGTAAAACCTGGTGATTGTTGTTAGTGTGTGCTTCCTAGACTTCTTGTCACTAATAATAAAACCTGGTGATTGTTGTTAGTGTGTGCTCCTTAGACTTCTTGTCACTAATAATAAAACCTGGTGATTGTTGTTTTAGTGTGTGCTGGCGAGCATCATAGTGGTAGCCCTGAAAGGGATGCTGATGCAAGCCCTCCAGCTCCCCAAGTTCTGGCGGCTCTCGACCCTGGATGGGGTTGTGTGGCTAGCGACCTTCATAACTGTCGTGTTCATAGACATCGACTATGGTCTCCTGGCCGGAATAGTGCTGTCCCTCGTCTCTATATTCATCCAGGGGATGAAACCTTACACTTGTCTGCTGGGGATAGTCCCTAGCACTGACCTCTACCTGGATGTTAACAGATACAAAGGGGTAAGTGGCATGGATTTTAATTGAGTAAAGGGAAGGGGGAATTAATTTAAAAGACAATGATAGAAAAAAAGGCACTTAATTTGGCTCGAAGATAGTTTTGACTAAACTGTATATTTGTATTACCTTGAATGATTATGCTATGGCACTATATTTTAATCCACACCATAGTGGAACTAAGCAGAGTAGGCTTGCCACCTTTTATTATAAATGGAGGATGCAATAATACCAAGCTCCTAATTCAAGCTACTAAGCAAGCTAAGAAATATAAGCGGTAATGGTTCGATATAAATGAATTGGTATTTGTGTTTGGGTTGAGTGTGTTAAATGGTTTATGCTGTGCCCTTGGTTTACTCTGAAAGGTATCAAGCTTACCTTTCTCAATTCTATTCATGTGTAGCTTATTAGAAAGCGCAATAGTACAATCGTTTAGGGAAAACTCACTTTCTATCGAGTGGAAGAAGTTTAGTTAGTAAATACCCCTCCCCCCAAAATAAATGTAATTAGTTTATGATTTCCATTCATTTCGTTTAAGTAATCTTGAACATTGAAAACAATTTCAATAAATTAAATATAGTCTCTCTCTCTCTCTCTCTCTCTCTCTCTCTCTCTCTCTCTCTCTGTGTGTGTTCAACCAAGTTTAACGTGGTTATTATTTAAATACTTTATTATCTTTAAAATATAACTCTTAAATTATAATTGATAACATTTGACTAATTCAACTATCTTACTTCTAGGCAAAAAAAATTTAAAAATCAGAATGTGAATTTTAAATTTCTTCTTTAATTCAATTGGAGACTTTATGTGTCTGTGTTACATTTTGTTCAGACCCATGAAGTTCAAAATATCAAGATATTCCACTACTGTGGTGGTTTGAACTTTGCAACAAGGGATCACTTCAAGAGTGAACTGTTCCGTCTGATTGGTTTGAATCCTCAGAAACAATTGCTCCGGATCAAAAAAGATTTGAAAAAGAAGGTTGCTTCAGAGAAGAAGTATCTTAAGGTGACCCATAATTAAAAATAATCGTGGTTTAAAATAATAATATGTAACTAAAGATATTTAACCATAATATTGAATGCTGTATTTTATGATGTAACGGTAATGATTTTTTAAATTAATTATCTTTTGTTGAGTTTTAAGAGGTATCTGGAAACGCTTACTAGACGTTCTTAGATGTTGTATAGAGTTTTTGCTTTCTTGTTGAATGGATAACCTAATGAACCTAGCATATTGGCCTAGTGCCTCCATATTATATATAATAGACCTAAACACAGTCTTTTAATATGTTATAAGTTCCCCTTTATACTGGAGAAAGTTTAAAAATTAACGTTCTTAAGTTCAGTAGGGTCCCCATATCCGCGGGTAATACGTTCCTACTACCGTTATACGAGTAGTATACACTACAGTGTACTTACTATTCTCCATTCTTGTTGTAAAGCTCACATGTTGATGATAACCATGATGGTGATATGATGATACAATACCAGCGATGAGGAGATTAAGTAAGGTGATGCAATAGGCATTGTTACTTATAAATATTTTTATTTATTTAATTAAAGATAAATAAAATAACGCAGAGATAAACCATTGATAGCTGAAACCGTGGATACGGTGGCCTTAAGGCCCAAACACAGACTCCATATCCGTAGGTCCGTGGTCCGTAATCCGTGCTCCTGGTCCATAAGAAATTCTACTAGCGATTACAGTCTCAGTATCCGTAATCACGTGACCGTCTCAACCAATGAGATAGTAAGAGACTTCATCCAATCAAAAAATTCGAAAGAAAATAGTCTACAGCACGGAAAATGCGTTAAGCAGTCAGCTGATCAAAGAAAAAGAAACCAAAAACAAATTTGTTGAGAAAACTTCCAGTATTTATATTAAAATATAGGCTAAGAACAATCACAAGAAATATATTTATAACTTTATTCTAACTATCAAACGTAAAATAATAAGTGTTTGCAATAGCCTGAAAATGCTTAACAGATGTAGGCCTACTAATATTTGGGATGGAAAATAACTAGTATCCATAATTTATCAATTGCAAAAAATTAAATGACGCTAGTAAATAGAAAATAAACCAAATAGGGGTGTTGAACCTACAAAAGCAAAGCTAATATTTCTGAGAACTTGGGTATTTCTCAGAAAACACTTTCCTAGAAGCCGCTCTTCCCCGGGTGTTTAGATTTTTAGAAAAATGTTTCTGAAATAGGTCCGCGTGTAGCCATCTTTTCATTTTGTATATGTTTACTAGCGGCGGATTCTATCACTGCTATTCTCTATTTCAAGGCGCATGCGCCTATTTACTCGGCTGTGATTGGTAGTCCGTATAAACGAGTCCGTAGAAATTAAAGTTGGGCAACTTCTACGGAGTAAGGACTTACGGATAAGGACTCTATGGTCAGAACAATCTAATATTGTAGCATCGATTTCTTACGGACCACGGACCTACGGATACGGAGTCTGTGTCTGGGCCTTTAGTGTACTATCTTTTCGTGTTTATAAAATTATTTAGATTTAAAACATAGATTGATTTGCAGGTTTTATTTTTTAATTACTATAATTATGCTGATTAGCTATAACCGTATTAATCTATAAATATATATGTTTATGCTCATGTTAAAGCTCCTATAAACACGTGGTGTCGACGTGTGTCCAAATCTTAATTAATCTGATGTTAAAAGAAATGACTATTTTTATTATAACATCCTGTTTTCACATGTTTACAGACTGGTGTGGTCAACGTGAGCTATGTTGGTGATGAACAAACACAGTTGAATAATACTGACACTTGTCCTGGAAAAAACGTAGGTTTATAAAATATCACGTTTTTGGGAATAATGAATGATTTAATATATGTAATTCGATATTTAGTTAAATAAATGTCGTGCAAGTTTGAGAAAATCACAACACCATCCGCTTCGCTTATGACTCTCCTTCAATCAGTCGCATCCATTTGTTGGATCTGCACTCGTAATATTGTCAATATTAAACGGCACACGCAAGCCGAGTCACATGTTAGGATTGTCTGAAGATGATGGTTACTGGCCACATCTCTTTACTACTTACGTTGACATGCGTTCAGTCAATCAGAACAAATATAGGTGTAGTATGTGTAAAACAATTTATTTGATCTAGGGTAATGCCGGGATCACGATCAACTTAACTTTAACTTAACGTAATAAAACAGATGTATGCACGTAACTTAACGTAACAACTCGAGCTAAACATCTTCATTCTTGAGTATTATCTGTGATTTGTACTAGTTGTACAGTGATGATCTGTGAATGTTTATAGTTTTCAATCAATATAATAAATATCTATTATTAAAGTTTTTTTGATAAATTTAGTTCCCTATTTTAGTTTAATTATTTTGTTTCAATGTCTAATCACTAAAACTTACGCCAAAGAGTAAACATTGGTCATAAAACCAACAAATGAATTACTAAATAGCCCTGTTGACGTCACTCGCATAATGATTGGCTGGCTGGATCACGTGATACCCTTCAAGTAACGTTCACTTGAAGTAAAAAGACCTCCCAAGACATCTCTTACGTTAAGTTAACTGCAAGTCAACGTTAAGTTACGTGCATCGTGATCGCTTCCATTTAAACACACGAGGAGGTCCTTTACGTTAAGTTGATCGTGATCCTGGCATAATAGTTTGTGGAAATACAAATTTAAAAATTTTGCGATCAATATTTTTAGTGATATTAATAAGAATGGTTCCATCTCATAAGCTGCACCAAAGTAGTATAAATTAATTTCAGATTCTACAGTTCATAGTAAATAAAGGATACACAATAAATAGTAAATCCCGTCCAAAATATGAACAGAGTTTAATTTACGTGACTGTGTGTGCTGTGTTCCAGTCACATGACGGTAATAGCTTAGATCTAGTGGCGTGGCGTGTTACCAGAGGAATCAGGTCAGGTCATTGTTCAGGTATAAAAGAAAATACAGTCCCAATGGAACGTCCATGACTGTAGAGGTTCATGTCACACTGATCGCGCATTCTGTGAATGTAAAGTTGATTTGTTTGAAATTATACACACCGGTTTTTTTATATATATATATATAGAGAGAGAGAGAGAGAGAGTTCGAAATATGTGTCCAAACTATATGATTAGGATGAAAGACCTAAAAAAAACATTAAAATTAATATAAAATTTACTAAGTCTTCCTAAAAATTCCATTTAGTTCTGTATTACTGTAACAGATATTTTTTTTTAAAAGGAGACATATGTGATATAAAAACTTAGAACGTAAATTTTACCTGTGCGGAAAATTGATGGTTAATATCAGTTTTGTTGTATTTCCATAGATGAGGTGCCTAATTCTAGACTTCTCAGCTCTGAGCTACATCGACCCTTCAGGAGTGAATATGTTGCGGATATTAGGGGAGGAGTTCAGTAAAATTGACATCCCAGTTTACGTTTCTGGGAGCTCTTGTAAGTACATAAATAATGCATCACAATTTCTAACGTCATTATTGATTTAATACCCAAACATGCCGCTACAGTAGGAAATTATATATTTAATGGTTTGTAGTTATAAAGTAATAATATAATGTACATTGTTATGATTTTAAAATCAATACAAGTAAATATCCTCAAACACATAAGCACCTGCTCTAAAAATTATTTGTGCATTATTAGTCCAAATTTACATAATATAGAGATGAATTCTATCATCTTTCAAACCAACTTCTCCAAAAACACTTTTAGCAAATCATTATTAATCTAGTGAGCAAGTAAACTCTATTTACTCTGAAATATCAAGCTAAAACTATACTTCATTGATAGCAATTAGTGAGTTAAGTTGAAAAGGGTAAAAAGTATCTACATCAAAACTCCTTGTCACAGAATGCCAGGGGTGATACTAAATATATTATTAATATAATCGCTGTTTTGTAAATTATTGATTATTTCCTGCTTTTAGGTCCTGTGTATGAGAACTTGAAGAGATGCGGTTTGTTTGGGGAAGCTGAAAGTCAGTTCAAAATATTCCCAACAGTGCACGATGCTGTAATGTTCGTGAGAACGCAAACTCCGTCTAACAATCAGACGTTCAGTGTAAGACTTTGAAAAGGTTTTTGAATCGGTGTATTAATAAACATTGATATTATTATACAAGAAGATCGGGGTTTTTTTTTAGTGTGTGCGATTGACAATGTGATTTTGTAAATGCAACATTTTATTACCAGGCTTATTAGGCTGAACTGTGATCTTAGTGCACGAATAACCCAAATATAGGACAAAAGTATTTGTGAAGTGTGTTCTCGTGTTAGAATAGAATATATAAGATTAAAAGTGATATCGCATCTGTTCGTGGAATTTTATTTGTAATGAAAATACCCCCTACTGGAAAAGGACATAAAGTAATTAATATAATAGAGTGAAGTTTAAAGATGCATCAATTTCATAAAACTGTAATGATTATAATCTATAACCTAGTTCGTCAGTGGCCCATATTAATTATGCCTTAGAAGAAATTGTGGCAACTAGGAACAGTGGAGAAACAATATTGGGAGACAGTTGAAATATGAGTGGGTAAAAATGCGCTATCCTTTCTGTTAATCTTAAAAACGTGTGATAAGGGGCAACTTTGTGGCTCCAACTATTTAAAATCTAGAAAGAATTGAAGAGAATTAAAACTCTTTTCAATTTGCATGCAAGGCCAGCTGCCATTACAAAGGCTAGGTGGGGCTCTTTATAACCCGTGAGGTGGAAATGCTTTATATGATTTTAAGGCTTGCAATTATTTGAATTCTAGTCGAAGTCACTCACTCATCTAAAGAGCGATTATTAATATTGTACACATAGAATTATAATATTCATAAGCGAAAATAAAAAACATCTTAAGATTCCATCCGTGCTTCTATGTAAAACAAACAAACCAATTAAAACTTGGCCAAAACTTATATACTAACGCATGAAAATAATATCAAAGCTACAAAAGAAAAATGTATTACTAGTAATAAGAACTGTATCTTAGAATTTTAAAAGATATTCAAAACGACTTAAATATTCTCGTACGTCAAGTCAGGTGATCAGGAGATGTAATTTTTGATGGATAGTATTTTTTTATATATAAAAACAATAATGAAATGCTATTATAATGAACTGAAATAAATATGTGCAGTCAACTCTTGTTATAAAGAACCTCTAGAGACTCAGATATTTTGTTAACTATGTCCAAGTTCAATAAAACTTATTTTTAAATCTTAATGTAGTGGATTAGTGACTAATAAAATAAGAGTTAAAATACAATCACTCTTTATTGAAATCTATTAATTAATCTTTTAAAAAATCGTTAATATGCTGTTGTTTACTGTATACTATTTTAGTTAATATTTCTTCCAGATCCTTCTCTAGGGTATGTGCTTTTTCCACACTTGATTCCATTATCCATGCATTCAAAAAACTAAACTGTGTAGAAAACTTTAATTTTTTGAGTTCTCTATACCGTCTTGAAGAAAGGGATTAATGAAAACAATTACTAAATGGCCACAGACTGTAATTCCCTGTCCTGTCGTATTAATACAACTCGGAAGACTGTCTTCATTCACTTGCCGCAGACAAAGGTACTAAAACTTAACCAGGTAATTGAGTGCAGTAACTGTTTAAGCTCAGCCCTCTCCCCCTGCATTCCTTTTCCACATTCTGTACTTTGTCAAGCTTTGTACTACCTGAACAATAACTCGGGTAGAGAATCGGTGTCTTCAAGTTTAAACAACCGAAAATGTATGATGTTAAAGAATTATGATGCTAGAATGACACTTATTATTGAAAAGTTTCAATTTTTCTGTTCACTTAAACCAGTTGAGGGTTAATTATAAACGATTTTTAACACATATTGAAATGTATGTGAGTTGGTACCAATGAATTAGGTTCACGGTAGCCGAATGCTAATTACACCCGAGTTCACTAAAATTAGATTTGACTCTATATACTAAAAAATATATAACTATAATGGATCAAACCTTTATCTTTATTAACTTCATTCTACTAGGCCTACTAACGCTCTGATCACATAACATATAATATTAAACCATAATATTTAGACAATCTTCTTTTCTCTAAATTTTAAAAACGGAAAATGAGTACTATATCATGAGTTTGAATACGAAAGGGCTATTATGATTAAAAGTATATTGATTATAATTATTTTTATATGAGAAAGAAGGTAGCATGTGTAACTAAAGTGAAATTTCCCTTGACGGACACCTTTAAAATATCTGATTATTTTTTAAATAGGGCAGTTTAAACTTCCTCCATGAAATAATATGGGTCATTACGGTGAAACAACTTTTCAATAACGGACACATACATTGCTAGAGACTCATATGTATGTATAACAATCTCCAAATAGCGGACAAAAATTGAAAACACCCATCCTTTTATAGTATTTTACTGTGTGATTGTTAGTAATGACTTTGTCTTACGTGAGATATAAGCGGATTTGATTTCCCGCTTTATTAAAAGTTAATAAAATAGCATGAATATTAATGACAACGGAAAACATACAACCCCTTACGGCCCATCAGTGGGGGTTCTTCCAGCCGTATAGTTTGTGTTCATGTGTACATTAACAGTACAAAAAAGCTAGTATTCCCATTTCATTTTTGTATTATTGTCAATGGGTTTTTTTCTCGCGGCGTTGGTGCGGTGTTTTAATGGCAATTGTTTAGTATTATTGTTTCGTCTGCTAGAGCACCAACTTACACAAATATTTAGTTTTCAGTAGAACTAATAGATGGCTTTTACATAGTTTCTAAGCTATTCGGTAGGAAGCAGCACTGCGGGACCAAGTGTTTTGTCGTTAGAATAGTTTGATGCAGTCTTCACTATGAAAACTGCGAGAAGTGTAAAATTATCGAGACTGCTTCAAGTCTGCATCAAGTCAAGTGTACTTGACTATTCGGATACAGCCCAAGTTCCACTATGATACATAAGGTAGGGCCATAATAAAATAATTCGAGAAAAGAGCACTTCTTAATATACTAAATGCAGTTTAACCTAAGCTATCATAGTATTATAAACCACGAGGCCAAAATTCAATGTCAATCTCTTTGTACATTTTATTTTCTACGGGAAACTCAAGTTTCATAGACAGCTAACCCATGGTATCCTCTTAAATGCCCGTATTAGCACTTACTTTGGAAGTTGAAAACACATTAAAAAAAACACCTTAATTTAGAATTATAATAATGTTTTTATACGAAGCGTGTACAGAAAGTAAAGATACAAATACCAAAGCATTTAAAAAATATTATTTTACCAAACTTTTACTGAAAACTACTTAGATGTGGCTAAGTTTATTTTGTCACCTATTCACCGCCATTGTCCAAACACTTATTAAGCCTGGAAACCAATTTCTTTATCTCCTAGTCAAAGTCTGACGCCTGTTCTTTGAACCACGTTGTGACTTCTTCTTTCACCTCATCATCATCATCGAATTTTTGTTCCCGCCCAGATGTTTCTTTGGGTGAAGAAACAAGTGGTAATCGCTAGGCACGAGGTCTGTACTGTAAGTAGGATGATCCCAAACATCCCTATTGAAACTGTCAAGCAGCTCACTGATGGCATGCACGGTGTGGGCACGAGCATTGTCTGGGAGCAGGCAGAAGCCATCAGTCAACAATCCCCTTCTTTTGTTCTGAATGACCTGTCGAAGCAGTCTCAAGGTCTCACATTAAACATTGGAATTAATATTATTGTGGCATAAAGTCAACAGGAAAATGCATCTTCAGTCCCAGAAAACTGTAGCTATAATTTATTTAATTTTTTGCTTAAGTCGACGTTTTCAATTTTTTTGTTTTAGGGCAATGCATATGGCATCATTGCAATGACTGCTGCTTCAATTCAGGATTGTGGTGATAAAATCCATCCTCAGTTCCCCTTTCCTCTGCGAAACGCGCGAGAAACGTTAGCGAGGAACACATTGGTTTTGTCTTGTGGTCGTCATAGAGTAGCTCTTTATCTCGATTGTATATTATTTATTAACTTGTTTGAGTCGTCCTGTTCAACAACAATCATATTACTAACACGCTTATGTTAAATTTTAAAATTGTTATAATTGCATGCAAATATTGTTGATGGCAGTTATTTAAACTCTAGTAGACAAACACCAAACGCGAGAATTCTTATTTCTTACCAGCCATTAAAAAAAAATCCTTTAAGTTTCCAGCACTTCTAATTTGTATTCCCTTTTCTATGGACTAGAGCTAAAAGTCAAAATTGTTTGATCACAATGATTGACATACTTTGAATTCTTAATGTCATATGTTCAAGTAGAAGTGAAGTCACCAAGTTGGGGTTTTTAGTGTGTAAACAGCTTAATGTGATAAATAGCTACCAACAAGTGATATTTTGTAAGATAAACTAGAAACTACAAATTTTAAATGTAATGTTTTAAACTCTTTATCTAAACTCATTTAAAAATCTCCAAGAAATTGGAATATTTGTACTTTTAGAAAACTATTTCAGATCTCAATGTTTTAATTTTTATGTGTGATTGATACATATTTTTGTAAAACTATAATGTAATTTATCTTGTGTCTACATAAATAAAATTATTTTTTCACTTGATTTTTAAAATTATTAATAATGTGCTGATATTAAACTAAAATTCTTAATTTTAACTACCTTACTAATACAGAAAAATTCATTTTCAAACTAAAGTTTTTTTTATTTCTCATCACAGTCATTGTATCGATACATGTAATGATTTTTGTATTCTACTGTACTTGGTTCAGTTTATTCGACAATATGGTTAGAGAAACCTTTAGACAATCTACAAATACATTTAGTCACTGTTTAATTCAATTTATTTAAGCTAATTCAAACAGGTTTAATTTTATTATACTATGATAACACTCAATCCAATCTTATTACCGAAAGGTTAATCCAAATTCCTTTTTGTTATTTTACCTAATTTTAGAATATATTTTATCCATCTATATAAATATACAAATAAAGAATCGGACATAATTTCGTCTGCTGCCCGTGAGGCCAACATTGAATGCTAATGGTTTGCTGTTAGGAGGTAAAACATTAGGTTTGTATATTTCAATGTGGGCTTGTTTGAATTAAGTACCAGTAGCTAATCATAATTATGTTCTGTAACTTTTCAATTAGGTAGTCAAAATATTGACCATCACCAAAATAAGTTTAATAAATTGAGATAAATATTGCTTTAATTTTAAACACCAAATGGGCAAAGAAAACTAGTTGCTGTGTATTCACACGTTCGCCAAAAAACTAGCACAGAACAGAAACGTGGTCACATGACGCACTCTAAACCAATCACAAGATTTCCGCTTAATCAGCACGAGCTGTTCTGCTGAAGTTCAACTATTCTCTACTTTGTCCGCTCTGCCCAAGATGCTTGGCACAGTCAGACAAAAGATAGCTGACAGCTTCGTTGGCCGTTGTGAGGAGATTTTAAATAACCCGTTAATTCAAAGCGTGTTTATCGATGTATCGGATTGTCTCACGACACAGCCCTATAATTTGAAAACAACAATAGGTAAAATTATAAATATATGTTTATCCCCTAGAAAATAAAATATATTGGTAATCAGCTGTTTTAAAGCATTGCAGTGTATCATGGGTCAACTTTAAGTGTATGAATTACTGCGCAGATTCTGCTTTCTATTTTATGGCGTACGTGTTGTTAATCAAGCTTTAGTGTCTAGGGACAGAATAAGTCGGTTTTCCCAAATCAGTTGCGCCTGCACCAGTTGCAGCTTCACATCAGTTTAATTAAACTGATTTGTTGTAACAGTATCAGGATGGTGGTAAAACTCGACTGTGTTGTCACCTGTTTTAAGTTTCAACTGATGTGCTCTACTGCCAGGGTCGGATTTACGCATAGGCCTAGTAGGCACGTGTCTACGGCGGGAGATTTTGGATGACGAAAACCATATTTAATTTTTTCTGCCATTTAACATAATTTTATGGCTTCATCGTGTGTGTGTGTGTGTATGTGCGTGTGCGTGTGCGTGTGCGTGTGTGTGTGTGTGTGTGTGTGTGTGTGTGTGTGTGTGGGATTGTCGTGATTTGCTGTATCTGCGTACCAACATGACAGAGAATCGCCTTAATTAATTGACAATCGTCTTAATTGGTCACTTATTGGATAAAATGAAGTGTGTCTGGCATCACCGACCAGTTCTTTTAGCACAAATCAAGACGAAAGATACTATCGACTATTTTATTATTGTGTACATATTAATATTTTATTTGTACTAACATGTTATACATTCTACTAATGCAAACTTTATATTGTTAAATTAAATTATATTTTAATTTGTGTGTTGTGATAGTGTAAGAGTATATATTTCAATTTTCTAAGTCTTTACTTAGATTCCTACTGGTTTTAAAACCTCACTCTAATAAATAATCAAATAATGTGAGTACATTTTATCTGTCATTTCACGGAGAGCCCTTTTGTAGATGGTATAAATGTGTGTTGGTGCATGAGAGAAGAGATGAGGGGGGGGGGGGGTAGANGGGGGGGTACAGGGATTTAGAAGGTTGGAAATTAAGGTAGGAAAAGTTGGTGGCGAATTATCTAATGCCTGTGAGTGGCAGAGCCATAAATACATCCCTGTCTGTTGCACCAGAATGCATTGCGTTGAAGATTAATTATTAATTTGTGAGCTTCTAGACGAAGGTCCGTAGCAAAAGTTAATCATTCTGATTATCTAAAATTATTTAATTATGAAAAGTGTGTTCAATAGTACTATTGGTAGGCCTAACACTCACCTGCAGGTGCAGCTCTGAGTCTAGCTTTAAGTTAATAGTTGACTGTTTCTTCCTAGGTGAGTTTTTAAACGAGCAATTGTTCCATGGAAAGACATAATTGGTCCAAACATATCACACCTAGCTCTTTTATTATTATGATCAATCACATTAAAATATGACTATATAAGACTGTTTTTGTGACTCACAAAACTCATTGGAATTAAAACGTAACGCTATGTATTGCTAAACACTAATCACTATATCTAATCACGTTTAAGACACAACACATTCTAACAATAATTAGCATCAGTGGAGAGTTGTGAGTGACTAATGCGACAGGTTGAAACACGATATAAATTTTAACGCAGTTAATTGCTTAATTCACAAACTAGCACTGCAATTGTTTGCGTGCGCGCTGTTACAACAGTCTTCGCCTCGCATCAGTTTCAGTTGCGTAGCTGTTTTTGTTACTTTGTTCCATCCGTATTAGTGTCATAACAATTTTTCTTAACAGTCTACTCGACCTGCTTGTAGAATACCTGGCCATCTTGAGTGAATTTAATTTCTATTTTCTCACATTATCTCAATGATTCTTACCCCAGGCATTAAACTATCCGTTTGGGACATACACACCTAATTACACTAAAAGGGTATTGTTGATCATTGTAAGATTTAGAGGAAACTTACACTTATTTGAACGATTAAATAATAACACCCTCAATATATATGACTGGTATTCGATAAACAGAAACCAGACTTGACAAGTTTCATTTAACCCGCATATCTACTTATTCTTTTTCTTGGTGACAATAAATGACCACAAACTATTATTAAACTTTTTTTCTGGTTTCTTCGTAGCTAGTGTTCAAAAATCTATAGTTTGTCTCTCTTTAATTTCAAACGAGAAATTTATACTTGTATAATTTACTTTGTTTTGTTGCCGTTCCTGTATTTATTAAAAATGTCGGCATTCACAGACGATGATTTAAGTCTCGCACCGTGTAAATATGAATGTAGGTAATGAGAAAAGGTTATTTCTGACCGAAAAATAAACATTTTAATGGTAATAGTTTTAATTTGTTAAACTCCTTATATTGTCTCATATACAATTTTAATAGGATATACGCTGACGCACCGGGCTTATTGCATCATAATTAACTTTTATTTCATGTTTCAAGAAATGAAAATTAGTTATTCCTTAGATTATAATATATTATTTCCAATTTAAAGAAATTATATTATATAACCTATAATCTCTAATACTACTTATTGTCGATAGTTAAAATTCATAACGTTTCATAATGATACTTTCAGATTATAACTAATGACCAGCATTTTCAAATTAATATGTTTCCAAAGAACTCTACTACCATCAAGTATGTGAACAGTCTCTTTAAACACGCCCTAGCAACGTGTTCTTCTCTCGGGTCACACACTGCTATCATGTTAATACAATATAATACTAGTTATTGGAGAAAAACATTTTTGAAAGCTACAGTAGCCCCATGGCTTCTTTGGTGCTGACTGACAGCTCACAGCTGACTTGTGACACTAAAAATTTAGGTATGTATCAAAATTCTAACCGTCAGAAGTGACGGCTGCTAAACACATGTTTTTGAAGATCATATGGTTCAGTGTAGGGATACATAATTTGGTCTGGTAACTTTTCAAAGATTTTAGCTGTCAGCTTTGAGCTGTCAGTCAGCACCAAAGAAGCCATGGGGCTACTGTACCATAATTGGTTAATTTACATGTTAGCTAAATAAGGCTACTTTCAATTGACAAAGGAGTCACAGTATAGAGTGCGTAATGTCTTCTTTGGAAAAAGGTTTACACTTCCAAACAGTGTTAATCCTAATGAGAGGGCGCTGTACTGTTGATGCTCTATGATTTGAATCCCCTCTTGTTACTGTTCATTAGTCGACCTCAGAGTGGTCATAGGTTAAATTGCTTGCCTCAAGACTCGATGTTTGTGGTATCTATGGTAAGAGAAGGGAGTGACAGCGAGGAAAGGCTACCATAATATATTTATTTATTTTGGGGGCCAGTTATAAAGACACAAGTGTGAATATAATATACTAGAACCTTGACAATCCGAACTAATTGGGGCCAGATGTGGTTCGGACTATCAATTTGTTCGGATTAGCAAGTATGTATTTTATTTGATAAACAAGACGGATAGAATACAATATAATAAGGTACAGTACAGTAATTGTTTTTATATATAATTTTGTTTACCAATATGGATGATTAAGATGCAAAAAAATAGCTGTGTAATATTTCGATTAAAAATCTAATAATTAATTGATGATAATAAAAAAATCACTAATTAAAATAATTGTCGCAGTGGGCTCACGCACTTTGATCACTAAAACGTTCATTTTAACTACCGTAGCTTCCTGTTTTATACATTTCATACCTCTGTATTTTTACCTATTTTATTTAAGGATTACCAACCATTCGGACAATCAAAGTTCTACCGTACTTTTTAATTTAATATTCTATGCACTCCATCATCTCTTGTTGACACAAAAAAAAAAGTTATATTAATATATTTTGATTTTTCAACGAGCCATGAGAAAGCCAATCCTTATGTAAGTATTCTTATAATAGTTTGATAAACTTTTTGATTGCTGATACAGTATAACTACCGCATGGTGTGAGCCTCACAAGCAAGCTATCCTGGCCGCCGCCGTTAGCGCTGATTGTATTAATATTTGCAGATAGAGGGTGCTGTGTGTGGTCACCAGTACAAACCCTACATGTGTTAATCTCAGTTTTCTAAACCAGAGCTGCTATTTATGTATTCAAGTAGCTCATTTGTCCTCACGAGTCTAAGTTTAACTCTAGTCCAGACCCAATTCTTCAGAGAATATCCTGGAAGTGCTGGGGATCGAACCCTGACTTGCGGTTCTGTAGCCAGGAACTCTGGCCACTAAACCACAGATGCGGTCGGTCATACAGTATAACCAATTAGATGAATGTTTTGACTTAATTTGTTTCAGATTTGGACCACACAGCAGATGTCCAGTAAGTCCACACTCCAATAACTTTATTTATTCTAACAAACAGGCCTATAGCACGATTCTGGTAGAAAGGACCTTCTGTAAAATACTAACATGTCTTTCAGTCAACGTTGATAACATGTCACTATATTATTATTGTTATTTTATAGTTATTGATAATGTATTTCATAAGGACAGCTGCAAATAACTTGACTTGACATATTATATAATATATCAGTAGGTTTTATACCTATCACATAAGGCCCTTTCTCTGAACATTGGACTGTAACTTTCGGTATCTGTTGATTACAAAGGTTCATTCCTACCTGGAGTCCCCTTCCACCTCTTTATTTTCTGCAATTATCTTTTAATTGACTTTGGAATCAATACTAATTATATTTTTAGACACACAGGGTAATTATTTGCTCAGATCATAAAACTCATACATTGACCTTGAAGGGGATTATTCGAACATATGTCATGAATGATGGAATGAATTGTTTGGACAACTGTGATGGGGTCCGGGATTCAATCCTCGGTCCCGGCACAGATTTATCTGATTACCAAACCCTTCCCTTCACCTTTGACAAGATGTGTATTAATCACAACTTGTGAATGTGAGGAACGCGAGGCCTCCACCGTGGTTCGGATCCCACGTTAAACTGTAGGTCCTTCATTTCATCTCACAATCACCCTACCATTACACATTAGAATAAAGTGCGTATAACCCGAACGGGTAGTAAAACGGGGTGATAATAATAATAATAATAGACGAGCATTTGAAGTACGTTTATAGACTTAACCTGAATCAATCTAAGCAGTCTTATTTGTGTTCGACTGGTATTGACTTATTTGCTGGGCCAATCGAAAATCAATGGCCATTACAATAATTGCCAAAACCTAAGTTATTTGTTTCATGATACCCAAACCTTGGAATCATATCCTCTCCGTCTATCCCAGGATCCACGCTTGGGGAGACTCCCTGGAGGAGGCCTTTGAGCAATCGGCCATGGCCATGTTCGCTTACATGACGGAGATTGAATACGTGCAGATGACGGAGAGTCAGGACATTGAGGCAGAAGGCCATGACATCCTCTCTCTACTTTTCCACTTCCTGGACGAGTTCCTCTTCCTGTTCTGCGCAGAACCTTTCTTCATCGCCAGGGTGAGTCGGTGGGTGTCTCCCGGGACCATGCGAAACAAAGTAGTTGATTGTTCTTGCTCCAAACAATCTCCTGTCTTGTCATTGTTGAGCATAATGATAGCATTAGACCCGCCTCGGTGGCGTAGTTGGCTAACGCGCTTGTCGTGTTGAGCTCTACTGCCGAGGACGGGGAGATCGAGGTTCGAATCTTGGTCGGGTGAACTGGGGGTGGTTTTTCCTAAATGGTTTAGTACTTAAAGCGTATAACCCGAACGGGTAGTAAGATGCGGTGCTAAATATTATTATTTTCAAAAGTATTTACTATTTATGAAAATGAGCGTCATTCTTATTTTAAGAATGTGTGTCTTTTTCTCACATTTTAAACATCCTAATTTACTTTTAAAATAAATAAATATAATACTCTCTTAACATTTTGAAATTATGACTAGCCTATACTCAAACTCGAGAGCTTTTTTAAAATGCTCGACTCGAGAGAAAAAAAACCCCAAGCTTGCAGAGGTTTAGTGAATACTAAATATATAAAAGTGTGAGGGGAAAGCTCTGGTGATATGGTACCTTTTTCCACCAGCTGTTTTGCCTCCCAATTTGACATAAAAAGCTTTTGTTTCTTTTTAACTTAGTTTGTCAATTATTATTTGTACAAAATATTCACATTGTTTTACAAGAATTAAACCTTCCCAGACCCGTGTATTTTATTGTTTATAAAAATGGCTATCAAACATTACATATTATTATTATTATTATTGGTGTTGTCAACATTTTAGAACTTTTTTTTTAAAAAGCTATTTATTTGAGGTATTTAAAGTGTACTTTCTGAACAGACTGATTATCAGCACAGACTCATAAATCAAGTCATATCTAGAACATACACAACCGCCAGATCTCCGGCTGTTAATTTATCACCGTGAAAGGGAGGAACTTACACTTCACCAATGCTAAATGTTTTGGCCATAACGGGAATCGAACCCAGGACTCTTATCTTAGTAGACAAGACACGGCACAGACTGAGCTAAAGTGTCGGACTTCAGAACTTTAATAAAACCCTCTCATTATTCACTTGTTTTTAAAAATTTTGCCCGTAGTGCGGTGTGGGGGCACAAATTTGTGACCCTTGGCTACTTTTGCACCGAATGAAAACTATATCTGTTCCAACCAGAGAGGGGTCAAACTAAGGCCCTCGAAGGGGGGTTGGTAAGCAAATGAAGACGCTAAGCTTTAGAACAAATATGTTTTAGTGAGAGTTGATGCTATCTTTGACTTTCTTTTTGTGTACACATCTTATTACCCATATGTTTTCACTCTTGAGGTAAGGATTTATTATTATTATTATTTAGCACCGCGTCTTACTACCCGTTCGGGTTATATGCTGAGGTAAGGATGAGGAAGGCAGAATTTAAAGAACATGTACTTGCATTTGCACCGACGGAAAGAGTGTNNCATTTGCACCGACGGAAAGAGTGTAAAAGCCATTTAGGAAACACCTCCCTCAATACGCCACATCTAAGATATGAACCTCAATTTATTTATTTTTTTCCCTCCACAGAAAGTAAAAATCTTGGAGTTTGACCGAGAAAATTTCCGTATCAAGGCTCGTGGGTACGGTGAAGAGTTTGTGATAGGAAAACATCCCCAAGGCACCGAAGTGAAGGCCATCACGTACTCCAACATGCAAGTTCACGAGAACGAAGGACACTGTGAATTGTTTGTCATCATCGACATTTGAGAGGGTTCATGCTTCATAAAGGTGCATGAAAGAGGAACACAATTTTTTACCGTTTACACTGCTGCCACTGGACGAGGTAATGCCCGCCTCTTGAAGAGAATTGATCGTTTCCGCCCGAATCCTTGACGTAGGTCTCACGCTCAACCAAACTTACTGAATAAGAATCCATATAGTGTAGTAGTTACAGTTACAGTAGCCTCATGGCTTCTTTGGTGCTAACTGACGGCTTTGAAAAGTTACCAGACCAAATTATGAATCCCTACGCCGAGCCAAATGATCTACCAAAAACATGTGTTTAGCAGCTGTCACTTCTGACAGTCAAAATTTAGGTACTATACCTAAATGTCGACTGTCAGAAGTCAGCTGTGAGCTGTCAGTTAGCACCAAAGAATTCATGGGGCTACTGTAGCTCCAGTTATAATGAACCTGTACACTCAGATAGTTTGTTCACTATGTCCGAAGTTCACTAATACCGATTTTTTTTTAAATCCCAAAGTTAGTGACAAACAAAATAAGAGTTAAAATACAATTACTCTTTATTGAAATCTATTAATTAATCTTTAATAAAATCTGTTGTATGCTGTTGTTTACTGTATACTATTTTAGTTGATATTTCTTCCAGATCCTTCTCTAGGGTCTCTGATTTTTCCACACTATCCATGCATTCAAAAAACTAAACTGAGTAGAAAACTTTATAATTTTTTTAGTTCTATATACCCTCTTGAAGAAAGGGATTAATGAAAACAATTACTAAATGGCCACAGACTGTAATTCACTGTCCTGTCGTATTAATACAACTCAGAAGACTGTCTTCATTCACTGTCCTGTCGTATTAATACAACTCAGAAGACTCTTCATTCACTGTCCTGTCGTATTAATACAACTCAGAAGACTGTCTTCATTCACTGTCCTGTCGTATTAATACAACTCAGAAGACTGTCTTCATTTACTTGCCGCAGACAAAGGTACTAAAACTTAACCAGGTCATTGAGTGCAGTAACTGTTTAAGCTCCGCCCTCTCCCCCTGCATTCCTTTTCCACGTTCCGTACTTTCAGTTAAGCTTGGTACTACCTGAACAATAACTCGGGTAGAGAATCTGTCTCTTCAAGTTTAAACAGCCAAAAATGTATGATGTTAAAGAATTATGATGCTAGAATAACACTTATTATTGAAAAGTTTCAATTTTTCTGTTCACTTAAACCAGTTGAGGGTTAATTATAAACGAATTTTTTTTTTTAAGAAACATCAAAATGTATGCGGGTTGGTACCAATGAATTAGGTTCGCTGTACCCTAACGTCCACTACAACCAGAGTTGACTGTACATTGTATGTTTAAAAATGGTTGTATTGTAAGGATGTTAAAGAGTTCTAATTTATATACAAAATATAAGTTGTGTGATCGGCCACTGTATCGTTACAAAACATCGACATACCATTCAGAATTCTTTTAATCTTCTTTAATAAATGTTTCAATCTCATCATCTTCATGAACGGCTTCCAACCACCGGCTGGGTCTGTTTGGAACACAAACCTCTTCACCGCCTCCTTCCCTCCCACCGTCTCTCTCTCGCTCTCTCTCTCTCTCTCTCTCTCTCTCTCCACCTTGGCCCAGTCTTCTTCTCTTTCCTCCATTCTCCTCCGTTGGGTTTAATAAATGTTTCAATCTATACCTTAAAATTTGTACTCAATAAGGAAAACCTCTTTTCGCTTTATGAGGTAATTGTATTATATTTGGAAGAAGGTATAAGAAAGGTGGATAGAAACATATAAAAGGGGGACGAACACAATATGGCCTTTACAATGAAAAGAAGAACACAGTTCACACTTTACACTGCTGCCAATGGACAAAGAGGTAATGGTTGTATCTTAAAGAAAACTGATCGTCACCGCCCGATCCCCCGACCTAGGTTTCATTCTATCGGAACTCATCAGGGAGGAGTGTGAAACGCGCAACGCAACTTCCTAAAAGAGAAAACCTAAAAAACAAAAGGAGAGAAAAGGGAAAAATGGTAAAGAAATATAGAACACATAGATAGGAACATGTAAAAGGTATAAACCTAAAGAACAGCACCAATGTAAAGTGTGAGCTGTGTTCTTCTTTTCATTGTAAAGGCCATATTGTGTTCGTCTCCCTTTTATATGTTTCTATCCACCTTTCCTGTACCTTCTTCCAAATATAATAAAATTAAAATTTGTACTGTTATACTTCCAATGGAATATTATTTCTTTAAATATTAAAGTTCACCTAATACCACTTTACAGAGACACCCCCCCATCCACATGTGTTTTTAATATCACATGAATTGAAGATAATTTGTATTAATTTGATTTGTTTGTTTTTTTGTATTCGTTGGATGTTGTCTATACATTAAAATGTGTTTTACTGAAAACTTAAAATGATTCCCTGATTTTTATGCAATTTTTAATGTTTGCCTAACTTATCAAATGAATGAACTTTTTGTAAAGAAAAAAAATAATTCATTAAAATGTTATTATTTATGTACATTCTGTAAAAATAATCACTTTTATATTTATGTATATTTTTATCTGTAAACTATTCATTAAAGGAAGAATGAAATAAAAAGATGTTCTAAAGTAGTTTACTCTGTGGCAAGTGTTTTCATTAGAGCAATAATTGTTCACACCAACGCAAACCTCGGAACTAGACTATCAAGCTACTCTAAGTAATTTTTTTTTTTTTAATCCATTACCGTTTCCAAGATGGGGTCTGGGTCATTTTTTATTCAAGCCATATATTTTCCACTACCGGCTTGCTAGGCCTGTCGTAGCTTTGTGTGTCTTACAATATAGCTTAAGATTAGGACAGGCACAACAACCAGTCCCCAGCTGTCAATTTGAAAGGTAAGATCCATATTTTAATCAACAATAAATTTTCGCTCATATGCCAGGAATTGACATGCTACCAACCGAGCTAAGGTGTCGGACGGTATGGAGTCTGTCACGATATAAACGTGTGTATAGAATTACTATATTGTTCATGTTATGTATAGGGGAGTTATTAATGATTCAAACAATCTAATTATTTGTCAACTGTTTGAATGGATTCAAACTCGTTCCAACAATCAGCTCTTCGCGCGCGCCAGGTTTTCGATGAACTGAAGATTGTCATAAATACCGACCCGTCATTCCGTTCCTATATTTATATTTTTTCCTGATATATTCTTTGCTATCGCTAGATTTACAATACTATGTTAAATACTTTGATTCACTTTTGGTTGTGCATTATGTTTATTCTACCTTTATTGTAAATTAGTGAATATATAAATCTTGTATTTATAATGGCCGTCTACTTTGTCTGACAATAATTCAGCTCGGGTCATTAATACGCCTATCTTCTGTGTTAAGGGTCGCGGGTTAGATTCCCGACATGCTATATATTAATATTTGGTGAATTACCAGCCCAGGAACTGGAGGTTCAGAATTCCATAATACTGTATTAATTTATTTTATAAGTCGTGTGCTGATATATCCCCAATAAAAAAAGTTGAAAGGGATGTAGTGCGTTGTATTAAACAAACCAACTCTTAGCATTACTTCCATTATTAGATCACTATTTTAATGTCCAACCTTCCTTCAATCAGTGAGCAAACGGAATGGCGGACCATAACAATCTCGAGTTTATCGAAAACCTGGCGCGCGCCAAGAGCTCGTAACCAAACACATCAAACTGTGACAAGTATCGGTGTTAGAGGACTGAGTCTTATATCAAAACAATATTCAGTTCGTGATTAACACTTCATACATTCAATTAGGAGAGAAAATATGTCATTCTAGTTCTTTCATTAGAACACAGTTTTTTCAGAGCAAACCAATTGGAATATGGTAATTTTAATAATACCCCAATTTCTTTTAAGGTTTTTATAAAACATTCTGAAAAAAACTACTATGATTGCCCAAGTAGTTTACAAGAAACGCTGAGTTATGTTTTAGGATTTTCGAGTATTTGATCGGGATAAACCCGATGCCGCTTGGTTTTCCCCTGCGAGAACTTACGAAGCCATCACGAGTCGTACCACCAGTACTGGCGCATATAGCCTATAGGTGACAAATATTATTTTCACTTTAAAACGTAATGAGAGTCTAAGTTGGAATATTAGTGAGTCGACCAATGAATTTAAAAGAACAGGTTGGTACTTATTTGTAGACCCTATATTTATCCGTACAGGCATATAAAGTGTGACCACAGGTTTGGGAGGATACATTGTTCCACACGGCAGCATCTTGTGGACATCACATGACAATTAAAATTGCATTCACAAAGCTCAAACTGTATTTGTAAACTTTATCAATTAAATTTCAATCATACTTATAAATGTTTAATTTTGACTCCAAATCACAGAGAGTATTGTCAGATAAGCAATAACATGTTTTAGTTTCTTTATTTTTAAAGCTGGTGTACGAACATATTTGAAACCAAATTAAATATTCGTAGGCCTTTTTTTTTAAAATACAATAATACAATTAAAATCAGTTGGTTGAAACACAATTATTTTTATATTCAGACATTGCAAGAAGGCCTATCCCATTCTTATCAGCATTTCTGATCATATTGTGGATATCCGCAGAGGACTCAAACTATAACCTCATATGTAACAGTGTATTTATGCTTTAAAATAAAACCTAGCTTGATAACCTATTTAAAGTTAAAATTCACCAACTGTTCAATGTGTTTACTACCTAAACTTAGAAACAAAAAAACTAAAGTTTCAGAGTGATATCCAGAACAGATGATTAAGCTAGTTTTTTTTATAACAAACTTACTCAAAATTATTTTCCTGCTAGCTTATGTCTTAAATTGTGTTTACATATATTTCTCTTCAAACTGAGAGTTTTATTTATTTATTTTAATATGCTAGGGGGGCATTAAAATCAATAGTATCTAATATAAGCTTCTATAATAAATTAATGTCTAAATTCACAATCAAAATATTAATCTTGATGAAAACATTATAACAATGATAGTCTGAAAAATACAAAATCATTTATAGCAAATCTTTCTTTTGTTAAATTATAAACTTAGTGTATTAAATAACAATAAATAAATAAACGTTAACTACTACTGACACCTTATATATTTCATACTGAAACAGCTGTTTGAACATGTGATATTTTTAGTAAACACGAAGCCATCTTGGTAAGCTGCTGCTCCCTATAGGACTAATAGGTAGTAGGGATAATATAATTTTGAGTATTATTTATGGTATTTAGTATGATCATTTTTTATTTATTCACAAAAATGATATAATTATTAAAAAAATATTTACATTATACTGTAAAGTTTTTCTTATTTATCTTTATTTTATTATTTATATAATTTTTAAAACCTAATATCATTCGAAATGCTCTGTCTAGGGCCGCAAGCGGAAATCCGTTATTTGTGGGAATTATAAGTTCGCGCCACATTTATTGTTACTACTGGCTGGTTTGAGCAGATGTTAAGACGACGGCGCAAAGTAGATTCGTGGCGGATAGAGTTGTGGTGTTACAAATGTCCGATTCAAATTTTTTAAATTTTGTTGGTGTGTGTGTTGAGCACGCGACCATCGACACTATATCGAGATGGTTTAAATAAAGTATTTAATGGATTTTAATACTTATTTCAAAGGAAAAATAATATTTTAAAGCGATAACAGCGGCTTGTAGGCCAATCACAAAACAAAAGACTGCTCTTTCATACCTCGGCATTATGACATTTTTTTGTGAAGATGAGACGTTTTAATTATAATTGAAGATAAAAAATAACAAAGAATGAGTCATAATATGTATTCACTTTTCTCTTCATAGTAAGTAGTTGATAACTTATGCACAATTCATTGAGACGTAGCACTGTAATTATGGAGGCGGGCCAGTAATTTTGTTAAGTAACCGACGTTCGAGTTCCATTATACGTTCTGTTTAGACTTTTAACCATAAAGTTGAGTTTAGGAATCTATAATTATCTGAAGAACAGTTTTGGCTACCTCGATATAACTATTTTGAAGATTTTGGTCAAAACCTGATTCTTTTTTTTTCTTCATTAAAAAAAATGGTTCATTCGTAATGACTGCTTCATTTTGAGGACGTCATCATTGCGCCTAAACGGTTTTATGTATGGGACAATGCCAATTTTGAATATTTTAAGAGTGTTTGTTATATTTCTAACCTAATTTATTTGTCAATATATTTAGGAAGCGTGCACGTTTGGTTTGGGCGTGTTCTTTTCCGTTAGGAGTTGCGAGTGCAAATGTAGGCTTCTTGGCCGAATCACGGTAAATTAACGGTGATATAACTGATCCGTGATGATGCTAAGCATTTATATTAGTTTATCGATATCTTAATTTACCTTAAAACAGCAAAACTGCTTGTAAATGCTCTAGGCTTGTACTAGACCCCATGGTCAGAATAAATGGCTGAAATGGACCAAGCATAGGTTCTGGGCACACATAGCCCTTAACTATTTTGAAAATTGTTTTTTAATATTTGTTAGTGGGTACTTATGGATGGATAGTCTTGTCTTTCATTCGATATTTTAATCATCTAATTATTATTTAATTTACCTCTTTAAAAAAAAAAGTTTGAACTTGTGTCTTGAGCAAGTTTATACAAGTTGGCTCCATTATTTATTTTTTCATGTGAGCCCCTGGTTCTCACGTGGCCCTACAGTCCTATTGTAGCTCTCCCGCTGGGTGGCTCATTTCTGTTTTGAAATATCTTTTGGTTTTGTGAACTAGGCTAGATTGACTAAAGTGTTCCTGCCATTTTGTAGGAGTTAGTTTAGATTGTGTTGCTTAACCCACCATTGTGTTTGGTGTTTATTAAATACAATCTTGTGTGTGTAACACACATGTATAACAAGGTAAGTGATATGAGCTAGACTATGCAGGCTTGTTTAAGGTTATGTTAGGCCTATATTTGCCACCTGTATGTATTCTCCTCTTGAAAACACTTCCTATTAACTTATGGGCTGAACTCTCCTCTAATATTTTTGTTCCTCAATTGTTGAGCCACTATTGTTGGTTAATCGAACTATTTATTAAGAAGGTTTTTTTGCCAGTTACTGAACTATGCATCACTCACATGTCACACGTGAATTCTGTACGAGTTATTTTCAAACTGGTTTGTTACTTAGCTACTTATTGCCCATTGTTCAATACAGACTTGATCATTTTTGTATTTTTAAGGGTTGGCCCTTTGTAAAAAAAAATTCTCACTAGTTTAAAAAAATATCTTTCGCTCAGGTAATTTGATATATTTTTTTTAAGTTCAAAGGTAGATAGGTATTTTGTCTCCAAATGAAACCACTTTGAGGCGTGTTTTAAATGTTTCAATTTTTAGGAGATATACATCACATTATTGTATCCTTAGGCCGATTAAAAAAAGATTTCCTATCTTAATATTGGTTTTAGAGTCTGATGTAATTAAAACCCAGTACTAGGGTGAAGTTATTTTTAAATCTTAATTAAGAGGAATGTGACATTACTATAAATTGTTTTAATTTATCACCTATTTGTATTTTTGTCGGTAGAATGTTCATTATTAATAAGGCACATATCATTGCTCATTTCAATTATTTTTTTAAAATTTAAAACAAGATAGGTGACCTGGCGGTCTAGGGGTAAGGTGTCAGACTTCTATGCTGGCGGCCGGGGTTCAATCCTCGGTCCCGGCAAAGATTTA
>CABFVX010006565.1:9346-38623 GCA_902151425.1 Timema shepardi
TTTTTTTTTTACCCAAGGCATGATGGTTTGGCTTCGCACTTTGAAACAATGGCTTCAAGAAAACTAAATTTACTTTGTGATGTGAACATTCATGAGCATAATATTTAATAATGGAGCATGTAGAGTTAGTGGCGGTTTAATAGATTATAATTGCCTTTCGTGATCAGAGAGCTGCTTATATAATTGAACCCAACTTCCTCTAACGTATGAATAATTAAGATAATAAATGAAGCAAAGGGAAATCTGATGTATTTTGTAACATGAACAGGCGTTTAGAGGTAATAATTTGCAATTATTGGAATTAGTTAAATGGTTCACATAACCTTCATTCCACAACCCAGCCCTCTTAGTTAAGTAAAGTCACTGAATACTGTTTCTTAATATAACTTTTTTATCATTTTAAGTCTATCCCCATGGCTGAGTTGTGTTTAGCAGGCCATCTACCAGAGTGCTTAAAAACTTCGTCAGACTTCCAGAAATCACGCGTTATTTAAGAAGGGGTCTGTTAATCCAAAATAATTTCACTACACAATTGTGGTGAAGAATAGCAATATATAGCTAATTAATGGATTATATACCTTGCATTTTAAGTTTTTTAACTGAAAAAATTGTGAGGTTAGCTCAACTTTAGCGATGTTTAACGTGAAATGTCGCTATTATGAGATTAAAGTAAATGGCTTAAACCAAGCCATATTCAGACAAATAATCATATTGAACCCGGTCTACAAGAGAAAATGTGGATTGCTTTAGTAATTTTGTAACCTTCAAAAGTATTGTTCGATTATAAACCCAACAGAACAAGAATATTTCCTTTCGAGTAGGTGGCGCCCTTAAAAGGAACACACTACTGATTTAGAGAGTTCTAGATTGTGACCAACTACACTGCGAATTACTGCATAAAATGGGATGCTATAAAAATTAATGTTACGATACAATTGCATCAACTTTCTTATAAATTGTTTTATAACTTGGAACCAACATTTTCAAAGAAAAAAATTCAATGAACTACCCGTAAGCTAGTTTTACCCAGAAAAACAAGCCCAATATCATCTTGTACAGTAGCTTCATGGCTTCTTTGGTGCTGACTGACAGCTTTAAAAAATTACCAGAACAAATTACGTATCCCTACGCCGAACCAGATGATCTGCAAAAACATATGTTTAGCATCTTTCCCTGTTGACAGTCAAAATTTAGGTATATACCTACATTTTGACGGTCAGAAGTCAGCTGTGAGCTGTCAGTCAGCACCAAAGAAGCCATGGGGCTACTGTAATTCACCATAAACACTCTTCATGTATATATTTTAAACTAAATTTTTAGATTCAAAATTTCAAAAATCAATTATTTACCAACTACACTCAAACTATTTTTTATTTGTAAATATAAATATCTATATTCATTTGTCATGAAAATTTACCAAATACCCATTTTGAACCAAATCATTTGAGCCATTTAAAAAAAAACACTATCATCAGTAAATTATCCTTAAACGAGTTTTTCCCCGTAAAAGAAGTATGTATACTGTAAATACACAGTTTTATTTGTCAGGTCAAACACTCCCCAGGTAGAGTCTACATTTTAAACAAAATCGTTATTCCCAATTTTTTTATTTGGGATTAAAAAATCACTCATATGTAAACTACCTTTAATTTAAGGGCTGAGTTAGAAATTAAAAATTATTGTGAGCCACAGATATTTAATATCATAGTTACAAATTTGAATAAAATCCACTTGATCAATTCAGATCTTCAGCCAGGGACATACAAGCCCGGCATACAGACAGATATGAGGATAAACAACATGGTCAAGTTCATTTTTTGGGGTCAGAAGTTTAGGAAACAAAAATATTCATCTTAATCTCGAAGTAAAAAAATCGCGATTACAATACTTTATTTAGGTGAGAAAGTAAAATAAATGGTACTATACAATCATACTATATTTCTAACATAGTGTATAGTAGCTTGGAACTAAATGTTCAGAAATAGGTTTTTATTAAATTACCACCATAAAAAGTTAATTTCCTTAGAAATACAAACAAATCGCCAAGTTAATCACAATAAACACTCAAAAACAATATGGTTCAAATCATTTAAAAACAATAGAAGTAATAGAATCTAAGTCTGGGAACCACTTAGTCTAGGCCTACTATAGTCTAATATAAATGGCTCAACTATGTCTGTGAACATCCTACTTATTTATAAAATGTATCTAGCATCTAAGTCATGGTGACCTGGTGGTCTAGGGGTAAGGTGTCAGACTTCTGTGCTGGGGGTCTGGGGTTTAATCCTCGATCCCGGCACAGATTTATCCAATTGACAAACCCTTCCTTCACCTCTGACAAGATGTGAATTAATCATAACTTGTGAGTGTGGGTAATGCCAGGCCTCCACCGTGGTTCGGATTCCAAGTTAAACTGTAGTTCCTCCATTTCATCTCACAATCAATCACCCTACCATTACCCATTAGCGTAAGTATGTATAACCCGAATGGGTAGTAAGACGTGGTGCTAATAATAATAATAATACTAATAATAATAATAATAACATCTAAGTCTGTGAAAAACCTAGTTCACCATAGAATGAATAGCTCAACTAAGTCTGTAAACAACCTACTCTTTCCTAAAATTAATGGAACATCTAAGTCTGTAAACAATCTAGTCGGCCCTAAAATGAATGGCTGAACTAAGTCTGTAAGCAAACTAATCTATCATAAATTGAATGGAACATCTAAGTCTCTAAGCAACCTAGTCGGCCCTAAAATGAATGGCTGAGCTAAGTCTGTAAACAAACTAATCTATCATAAAATGAATGGAACATCTAAGTCTCTAAGCAATCTAGTCGGCCCTAAAATGAATGGCTGAGCTAAGTCTGTAAACAAACTAATCTATCATAAAATGAATGGAACATCTAAGTTTGTAAACAATCTAGTCGGCCCTAAAATGAATGGCTGAACTAAGTCTGTAAACAAACTAATCTATCATTAAATGAATGGAACATCTAAGTCTTTAAGCAATCTAGTCGGCCCTAAAATGAATGGTTGAGCTAAGTCTGTAAACAACCCACTCTCTCATAAAATGAATGGAACATCTAAGTCTGTAAACAATCTAGTCAGCCCAAAAATGAATGGTCGAGCTATGTCTGTAAACAACCCATTATATCATAAAATGAATGAAACATTTAAGTCTGTAAACAATCTAGTCGGCCCTAAAATTAATGGTTGAGCTAAGTCTATAAACAACTCATTATATCATAAAATGAATGAAACATTTAAGTATGTAAAATACCTAGTCCGTCATAAAATGATGGACCATCTAAGTTTGTAAACAATCTTCTATCTTAAAATGAATAGAACCTTTAAGCCTGTTAAAAAACAAAGTCCGCCATAAAATGAATGGAACATCTAAATTCTGTAAACAGCCTTGTCAGTCTACTGTAAATAAAAGCAATGGACCTAACGCGATCATAATATTTCCGATGCATGGCCAATACTATTTATCACACACGAGAGACAAACCATTAGGTCTGTGTGCGGTCTTGTCGGAACTATATTATCTGCACCGAGGAAGGTTTCCTCCCTCACCAACTATGGAATAATGCGCTGTTATCACGCTATGCTCTCTTATGCAAGAGAACAATATGAGAGGCTTTATTACCGGATTGCTTGGCGTCAGAAGTGGGAGGTGGAAGTAAGTTTTGAGATATTACTCCAGCCCACCTCCGGCACCTTTATTCCACCATTTTACATTACCTAGTCAAGTTACGACGATGAATGATCTGCCTTATTTCTTAGCTGTGATTTTGTTTTATTTAATTTAATTCAAGCAACTTAAATTTAGAACTTGGTATCGGTGACATGAACCATTTTGTTTAACGTTTTCCTTTTATTGAATTCATCTAAATTAAATCCAAATTTGATCATCAGTGATTTAAACCAGTCACATTCAATCTAATTTCGGCAGCGCTCCCCCACATTTATAAACTTGTATCTCAAAGTCTCCAAAGAGCTTAAATCTTAAAATAATTAACTAACTAACTTAAATCATCTTTCTAATTGTATGTATACTAGTGGGCGCTTGGTCCCCGTGCCTAATAATACGGATTTTTTTAAATTTATTTATCACTGCTCAGTTTATAATATACGCATAATTACATGATAATTTATCTAATATGGTATTGTAAAGGAAGGAAGCATTTTAGAGGTGATATACTTGCATTTGCGTGGAAGGAGAGGGGAAAACGATTTAGGCGTAACCACCGTCAGTAAACCTGGCTGTAATTTGAACCCTAATCTCCCCGTCATCGCGAGAGTGACGCTTTAGATCGTTCAGCTATTGAAGTGGGCGGGTTTATTTGCTCGTATTATTGACAAAAAGTAATCCTATCACTTTTATTATTTAATTTGGCATTGATAAGGTTTGTCGAAAGTATTTTTCTGTAGATTACATTACTTGACTCATGCATTCAACAAGATAAGTCTTAGTAGCTTCTGTAACTGTAGAATATACCTTATTACCGTGATTCCACTATAGATAACCACTAGGGTTAAACGTGATCTAATACTCTTTGATTCTGAATTGAGAGCCATATTCGATCCTCAAATGGATACACGAGCGATGAATTCTTTCTCAAATATGATATAGGCCCTATCTTTCTAAACCCATTCCTATTTTATTAAATTTTACTGCTATACGTTAACTACTACTTATAACTTGTTCAGGCTATCTTTATATTCATTCCATTCCATACTATCATGCTTATTTATAATGTGGTAGGACTAAGAAAGCTAGAGTTTAGATAAAATGTACCCGAATTCATATGTAGGAAGAGTGCGAAACCATTTAGGGAAGATTACTATCGGTAAACCGAACCAGGATTCAAGCCCTGATCACCCCATCATCGGCAATCCAGTCTATTAAGAGAGAGTAATGCCTCAGACCATTTGACCTTTGATGTGGTTAGCAAATGAATAGCTTAAGTCACCAATACACAATCATGATAAATACAGTAGCCCCATGGCTTCTTTGGTGCTGACTGACAGCTTTGAAACGTTACCAGACCAAATTATGTATCCCTACGCCGAACCAAATGATCTGTAAAAACATGTGTTTAGCAGCTGTCACTTCTGAGAGTACAAATGTAGGTATATACCTAAATGTTGACTGTCAGAAGTCAGCTGTGAGCTGTCAGTCAGCACCAAAGAAGTCGTGGGGCTACTGTAGATCGTTGAGTGCTTTCCCCCCACGTATTATTAACCGTACAGGATATACACACTTAAGAATAGTGGAATTTAGAAAAAATATGGCCGCAGAAGTGTGAGAAGCCTAAAGGGCCGGCTACATGAAACAGTACCGCACCACACCGGCGTGGACGAATCGTCGAGAGAGCATTGCTCCGCGCTTCTGCGGTGCGGTGCGGTGCGGACCGTTTAATCACCTACCACAGGAAATACATTTTCGAGAATTTTCGAACTTTGTTTTCATGCTAACCCCTAAGCACCGTGTCAGCACTTCTAAAAAATAGGCATTTCTTTCACACCCTCTGCACGTGTGTCATTGTTTCCATAATTATGTACAAGATAAACAATATTATCAACAACAAACATTCTTATTAATTAGTAGTTAACTTAAAACTTTACTCTTCGTAATTAATAAGTAACTTAATTTTATAAAAATATGTGAAAACAAAAATAAAAATACAAACTTATTTTGTAATAGAACTTAGTCTATAAAGAATATAAAAATGGTTAGAAAATACGGTGTGGGTTGGCTCCGTGTAGCCATACCTTAATTTGGAGCAGGGAAAAGCCAGACAATGCAATGCTGATTACCTACCAACATTGACGTACGTTGCAGAAACTTGGATAGTGAAGGAACAGGATATAAACAGAATGGAGGCGAGAGAAGTGAGATTTCTGAGAAGCAGGAGTGGTGTGACGAAACATGATAGTATGAGAAATGAGAGAGTAAGAAGAATATAAAAAGAAGAGCAAGCTCAGGATAGGATAGAGGGCACGACTGAGGTACCAACGTATTAAATTAACACACGAATTGAGAACTAACTTAACTTTATACTTCACCCAATCTACAGAAAGTTAATTCCTTACTCAGAAAGGGAAATCCTCAATTTTTGCCAATGATATATTTTCTGGATATGACGAAAGAGGAAGTCAGTATACTAATTAGAAAGTCGCGCTATTGTCATATAAAAGTGTCTTACAGGATAAAATAAATCCGTTTTTTAAGCTATTTTCTAGACAAAACTTCCTTATAAAACAATAATAGTGAGGCTACATTTATTCTTTGTAAAAAATAGACTAATAGGTTTGAAAGTATTCATGGCAGAAACTGTACATTTCATTTCAATAAATTGTGATTCCATCTTAGTGGGCTGCTGGTCTGTGGCACCGATATTTCACCTGGTGGAAGCATCTCGTACTATAGCTTCAAACAGGTAGGAGGTCAGGTTGGGAGTGGCTGTTTACATTATAAGCAGCCCGTGGGCTAGATCAGAAACCAATCAAAAGCCAAGCTTGTAACACGTCCATTGGACAAACTACCAATCAACTTGCTTGTTGTGGGTTCTTGATTAAAATAAGAACATTGTTAATACCGTCCATTTGTTTCGACGAAAGAGTTCGGCTATAGTCGGCGAGCCTGCGTTTAGGTTAGTCAGAGGAGTTGAGATTAATTTAATGAGAGAATTTATAAGGGGTTGCTTTCTTCCCCCCTACTATTTTCACCTCACTTGTCTTAGCGGAATAGTGGTTGGGAAGCTCATAGGCTTGTTATGGGAGACTATAGTTCAAGAATGGTTCATGGGCTATTACCACGGTAAGGACTGCTTGACGAGACAGTATTAGTAAAATGTTCCTTCCCATTACGTATTAAAACTACTCTTTGAAGTAAATGCACATGCATTCATTCCTTACATTATTGGTTGTGGAGGATAATGGGTGGGGGGTGGGGGGGGAGTTTGTTAAATGGATGAATGGATAGTAAGAGTGAAGGAACAGTCTATCTGTACAGTCCCATCAAGTGAGACTAGCCCTGGAAACAATCCACGAGGCACCTCGCTCTCTAGTTTTAAGTATATTATTAGTTGTATTTTATTTTTAGATCAGGATATTAATTAGTGGTCAATACGTTTAACATGGTGGCCACGGATCCTAAGGAATCACGCTCACAACATACTGGATCGCCTTTGACCGAAAGGTCGAGGCTTTAATGCAGGCCAGGTATATTCAGCTGGATTTTCCTAAATTGTTTACGACTCTGGTTTCCCACATACACGGTTATATATACTATACATTTTACCATCCTCATCCATAACCTCATTTGTAGGTATCTCATGCGAGTAGAATGATGTGTATTCGGAGAGGGGGAAATGTAAATATGAATAAATTAAAGTAGGATTATTTTTAAAATTGTCTGCTATTTTATATTTTTGCACTACGTATTACTTACTACCCGTCTGGATTATACGGAATGGATATGAAGACAGAAGAATTTAGAATAATCTACCCGCACTTTTATGGTAGTTAAATGTGAAACCATTAAGAAAAACACACTTTTAATAAAAGTGACATGACTCCTAACCCCAACCTCACCATTATTGGCAATAACGTCTAGATGAGGCCACTGGTTTGGGTTTATCAGCAATGCATACTCTTAGGCTGGGATAGTATTCAATGCATAACGCATAACTAACAGCGAATAATGCGCAGGAATTTGCAATACATTATTTAGAATGATGACGTTCACAATCGATTCATAATGAATAGTGAATAGAGACACATTTATAAGGTTGGTTTAACTTTAAAGTTTTTATGTGTTATGCATGGACTTTAACTAAAACAACCCTTGCATTTACCAATCATAATTCGAGAAGAAGCTCTAACCGATTAAAACGCCCGTCCATAACCTGCAGATGGAAATGGCATTCTGTTCATGTTTAAAATGCCTCGGGATAGCCATATTTGTTTATTGTTAACGCATTTCATTTTTACTTTCTCGTTATCTTACAGGTAGAGAAAGTATTGTGATCGTCAAAAAAATCGAACTCGAGACTTTGATGAATCTCGGTTTTTCGTGACCCTCCAAATCCGAAAAAGTTGTTTTTAATTTCCGTCTGTCTGTCTGTACCTCTAACTAGAGCCTAAACCATTTTACCGGTTGGCCTAAAACTTGGTATCTAAGGTGTTCATAGGGTTGTGCCGAGGAGTTTTGGAATTGGATATCTAACCACAAAATTAAGGGTAGTTTGCTGAAGAGCAAAAAGAGAAAAAGTAGATTTTCTCAAAATCGGCTCTAACGATTTGGATTAAATTTCATTTCTGAACATTTATAAATATTCCAAACAAAATGGCTACTCTTAATATTTTGGCAAAATAACTTTAAGGGCTCTGGTATGATGCGTAAATTATCTTTTTTTTATAATATCTCCTAAACTATTTAAGATATGAAATTACTTATAGTAATAAATATGTAGGGATATTTATAATACAAATATTTTATTTGAAGTATATTTTTATAAAACCAATAACTTTCAAGCTATATTCAAGTATATACAATCTTTAACTTTTCGAACATAAAAGGTAAAGTATTTCGACACCATAAAAAAAATCTAACCTTAAATGTTGATGGATGTCAACGTCTCAAGACCCCAGAACCCTAGAAAGTGGTGTATAGCCGTCTGTCTGTGTGTCTGTTCAAACTTAAAATAAAGAGTAGTTTAAGAAAGGGTGAAAAGAAAAAAGATCGGCTCAAACGATTTTGATTAAAATTCGTATCTATGCGTTGATTAAAATTATAAATAAACTGGCTGTTTCCATTTTCCCATAAAAATGACCTTTAGGGTAATTTACATACGCAGAAAACCCCATATCTCTGCAACTAAATAACTTATCATTGCAAAATTATAATTCTAATAAAAATAAAAAACTTTTATATGAGATAAAATTTTATAAAACAAACAGTTTCTGAGATATTGGCAAATATATTAATACAATTTTGTGAGCTTTAGCTGTAAAGTGATAGTACTTAAGTTTTGACGCAATAATTCCCCAAAGTCATAGAGTAAATAATTATAAATAAGTCTCAAAAAGTTTAATAGTTTTTTTCCTTAAACCTCTTAGGAGAAATGTTTGTACAACAATGATCTATCTTCTTCATTTTATACTCAATAGTCAATATTTATATTTTTTATTGGTATAAATGTATAAATGAGGAATTTAATAGCAATGCGATGGCATGAATATTTGCAACATCTAATAAAATGTTGAAAGTTTTAACCGGAGGTTGAAATTTTAATACGAAGTTTTGACCTTTGTGGACCCAACATTGATCTTTTTTATCGGTCTAAACATACAAATGAGGACATTAATTCTTTAAAAATAGAATTATAAAATTTTTAACCAGGACTCAAAAAATGTTTTACATAAGTATAGTGCAATTTATGTTTGGTTTTGCTAGTGAATATTATTTCGTTTCACAGAATATATTACGAATTTTGAGTAAATATCTCCATTTTTACACAATAAAGCGGGGAAGTCCGTGCGGAGTTCCGTACCATTTATTTTTAACTTCAATAACCACGCTAGCAGGATTCTTGTTCTAGTAGTCAGAATCCCTGGCTACTAATCTAGACGTCCCGGGTTCGATTCCCAGTGGAGCCTTAGGTAGTTTTCCCGAAAGGAACATGTTCCTATGGTTACCATGGTCTGGTTAATCAGCAGGCTTAGGCTAGGTATTATATTTCTATTGGTACCACACAATCATAATAATTATCATCTCAACAACTCATCGGGACTTAGTAACTGTGCCTACATGGTAGTTCAATCTCAGAAGACGGTACACTGCCAGTACAAGACCGGAAATATATTTTATTCAAAAAACCCTGGTGGCATACGTTAAAAAAAACTACGATTTTTTCTGTCGTTGAAAACTAGATCTATCATAGTATATATATATATTTCATTTTTTCGTGTCTTATAACCTGATCAAACTATACGCTTATGTACTAATTACGTTAATGAGCTAGGGATGAGGAAGGTTTAATTCAGAGCAAGTGTACCCATACTTGCGTTGAGGGAGAGTAAAAAACCATTTAAGAAAAATGACCCTCTGCACACCCGACCAGGATTCAAACCCCAATCCACCTGTCGTCGACAGTCCAGTCTATTGTGGGAACGACAACTTAGACCATGTGGCCATTGAAGCAGTTTACCATAATATCCATACCAGTAATTAAATACAAACTAAATTAAAATCCAATTTAATTAAATAGTATAAGCACTACTTAAATTAGATTGATTTCATTTCTCAAAAAAATTGTTTAATTAATGTTCTTTTTCTAAAGCACCCTTAAGTGAAGATGTTTAAATACCTGGCCTGATACTGACGGTGAGATTGGGGTTCATCTCTTGGTCAGGTACACTGAGGATATCTTTCCTAAATGGTTTCTCTTTCAACGCAAATGCAAATAGATTGACTCAAAAATGCTTCCTTCCTCATCCCTACTCCATAAGAGTAACTATAATATTTGCGTATAGCATGAATAGTTAGTAAGACGCGGTGATTACAAATATTATTCTTTAATACAACCAAATTAAAATAAAGGAAGCGACTATAGAAACTATATCCATTCATAACATTCACTAAGATAATCTTAAACGATAACAATTATCTGCAAAAGACATATAATCAACCATATTAATGCCTTCAAAATCCACACCCAATTAAAAAATAATAAAACTTTTAATTTATATCTAAATACTAAATAGGCCTACACAAAAGATCAAGAATCTCAATAATGTGTGTTCTTATTAGTAATTTATTAATGTCCTACAAGACAATGATGTATAAGCAGGGAATCGAATACAGGCTGGGTGCACTAGAAGTACACTTAAAGAATAATAAGTCTTACAATTTCACCCCATATTCTCTTCCCGCCAATGCGGGTGCATTTCCTGTATTCCATGTTGAGCTTACACACAGAAATAATAAGTTTTAACCCGCCTTGGTGGCGTAGTTAGCTAACGCGCTAGTCGTGTTGAGCTTGACTGCCGAGGACGGGGTGATCGAGGTTCGAATCTCGGTCGGATGAACTGTGGGCGGTTTTTCCTAAATGGTTTTCCACTCTCCCTCCACGCAAATGTGGGTTCACTTCCTCTAAATTCAATCTTTCCAATTCCTAAACCATTAGCGTAATTAGTACTTAAGCGTATAACCCGAACGGGTAGTAAGGTGCAATGCTAAATAAAAATTTAAAAAATTACAACTTTAATATTTTACTTGTTAAAGTGTGGACTTCAGAAGCAACTTTCTCAATAAACACTTTTCTAAGGCTGGGTTTATATTCATGCATAACGCATAGCTAATAGCTAATATTATATAACATACAGTACGTAAAAGTTTAACTTCTTATATGTTTTGCATGGATCTTAGTATATAGTAGTCATTGGTCTTGAGACGGATCAGTCAATGAGAACGAAAGGAGAAAATATAACAAATTCATATTCATGTTTGAAATACCATGTGGCATTCACGAGTTTTCTTTGTTTTGGAATCAATACTAATGATTGTCTATATGATTTAAAACGAAGGAAAAATATTACGGTGTTCACTATGTTATTGATAAGTATATCTAAGATAATACTCATGACATTAAGAATATCGAAATAAATCAAAAGTGGAATTTGATTTAATGGTACAGACAAAGCGTAAATTTAGTAAAATTCAAGTTTCAAAAGATACTGTTTAATAAAGGTTGGTTTTTCGAATGAACCATTTATTGAATTATATTTAAAGACATTATCCATTAGTGAACATATTTGACACCTTAGCTAATTTGGAAGCATGTCTGTCTATCGATCTAAGGGTCCCGGGCTCGATTCCTAGCATGGCCGAATATTTATCATTGGTGAACTATGGGTTTACTCTTCCACAGTGATGAATTAACGGCCGGGTGCTGGGTGTTGTGCCTGTCCTAGACTTAAGTTATAGAATAAGGTATATGAAGATATAACAAGCCTAGCAAGCCGGTAGTGGAAAACATTTGGCTTGAATAAAAACTGTACCCGGACCACAGGCTATAAACAGCAATGGATATAAAAATACAAACTGGTCGTGAAAAGAGGTTTAGGCCATTCTATGAATAAAATACAATCGATTCAAGTCAAACTTTATACACTTTGTTTAATTAAAAAGCGATGTATTTTTCTTATGAATAATGTGCACTATACGCTATACACTATTTAGGATTCTATTAGCCATGTCACGTTATGCTTGAATACAAGCCCAGCCCAACATTATAATAGTCACGTAGGTGAGAACGTGGTTACAATTTTAATTGTATTTAATTTTGCTTCTCAGTAGTGTGGAGGTCGAGATATGAATTCTGGCTTGGCTAACTAAGGGTGTTTTTTTCCTAAATATTGTTTCTCACTATTCTTCCATACGTATGTGGATACGTTTCCTATAAATTATGTCTTATACATCACTTCTATATTGGAATAATAAAGATATATAATTGAACTCTGTCAAGTCCGTGATCTACAAGAGTTCTTTTCATATGTGATATGGAGCTATAAGATTGGTATAAAAAAAGATACTGTCTTGTTTTTAATTCGTATTTAAATCTTACATTTAATGTTAAAAAAACATCAAAAAAAGGCCAAATAGTTATCGTACCAGTATCCAAATAAAAATATAATGCTCTGAGCCATAATTTAAACATATTATATCACTATAATAATTTTATATGACTACAATATATAGAAATGAACCAATTACGTTTTATTATTAAATCTTCTCAACAATCTAGATTCTGAATAATAAGAATTATATGATTAATTTTTCAACCTAAATTGGATTTTCCCTACTTTAAAATGATATCCCAGTTTCATAAATAAAATATTCTATCACTAGAGTAAAAGTTTGCATGTGTGTCCGTGTGTGCGTAGTGTCTTAAAACACGTTTCTTAAAGGATGATCATTTAATTTAAATGTTTCGTAAAGGTTTCATTCTCTTGTCAATACTGATTAATCTTTCTACATTGCATGGATTAAATTTATACATAGCTAGGAGATAAAGGTATTCCATAAGTTAGTCTGAAAAAAAAACGTCATCGGGCTATATGATAGGGTGGGGCTATTTGGATCAAGGGGCTATTTGAATCAAAATAAGAATTTAAGCTACTGCGCAGCTATTCTGAACAAAATTTTTGGTGTTTAGTTCTTCTAATTTATTGAATGATCTACTGGCTATAAATTGGTATAAAAAAACTATAATTTTTAAACATTTAAATAGCTGAAAAAATTGTTTTACAAGATCAATCGAAGTGAGATTGACATACTTTTTCTAGTGATGTAAATATTTGTCTTTGCGTTGTAAGGCCTTACCCTATTTTAATTGTTGATTTCTAAGTAATTCTTTTTAACCTATAGCTTAGTCTTCTGGGCTCATCACCAAGAAGTTTGAGCGTATTCTATTGGAAAACCATAGAATTATTTTATATTGAAAAATAGTTGGCTTCCGGGGCTATTTGGAACATTATTTTCTTGTGTTTATATTTATTTTTAGAATACACCATTAATTATTTATCGCTTTCTGACACTTCATAGAGAGAGCTTATATGCTGTCATATTATCATCGTTGTTGGATTTAAAAATAAAAACTTTTGAATTCAATCTTAAAAACAAAATAACATATTAACTACTACATATTATTTCTCACTAGTACTCAAAGCTTGAAGAATAGCACTAGTTTATATGGAAAGGTATTTCTGTATCGTTTAAAATACTTAGTTGTGCTATAGTTGTAAGTTGTAGATCGGACAGCCCTGTTAAACACTGACCTAACTGGCTAACCCTATAACGGTACTCTTTAAGTGAGGGGGAGAGGAGGTAAAAGGGTTTCAGTATTTTGCCGGGCCACCTCAGACAGTTAAGTAAAGTTTAGTTGAGGGATCGGTGTGTGTCGGTTTGGTTTAGTGATAGTGTGTTTGAATGTATAAACAGTTAATTGTTATTTAATAATACTGAATCTTCGTGAGGGTAAAACTTAGTATATTAAAATCATAACAATTTTTACAATATTTAAATAAAATATAACTTAAAATTGTAAAATTATCTCAGTTATTTAAATGTTTTGATTTAGTTTTTAAATATGATTTTAGATGGTTCGAGAATACAAAAAATCAAATATAGGTACCAACAATGGTCAAAAGAGGGAATGACCCAGGCCCTAAATAGTACACTTAACGAAAACTGGAGTGTCAGAGCAGCTGCATCACATTTCAAGGTATCGTTCAGAACAATGCAAAGAAGAGTTAGGGTGGCTAGACTAATTAAAACCGCTGATGGGCACCACCAAGATAACCAAATTATAATACAAAAGTCAATAGGCCATCCTACAGTCCTATCTTTCTATCAGGAGAGAGCCCTAGTAGAAAGATTAAAAGTTATTTGTAATCGTGGTTTTGGTCATTCGTCAAAAAGCTTGCGTAAAGCTGCGTTCCAGTTTGCTAAGTCTCTTTTAACATCAAGACCCCTTGGAATAATTATGCCAAAATTGCAGGAAAGGATTGGTTTATTTCTTTCATGAAACGACATCAAAATATCTCCTTAAGAAAGCCACAATGTTTGTAAGAATCTCGCGCTGAGGGAATGAATAGAAATGCAGTAGAAGAATATAACAAATTAATAAATGATGTCACAGTTGATCTTGGAATCCATGATCAGCCACAATCTGTTTAAAATATGGATGAAACTGGTTTTCCGATGAACAACAAACCATCAAAAATAGTAGCAGAAAGGAGGAAGAGAGAGGTAGTTTCATTAACAAGCTTAGAGAGAGGTGAAACCGTGACCGTTGTAGCATGCTGCAGCGCTAGTGGGGTTTTTATACCCCCAGTCATGATTTTTAAGGGAAAAAGGATAAAAGAGGAATTTAACATTGGAATGCCATCGAGATCATTAGTACTAATGATGCCATCGGGATCATTAGTACTAATGTCAGAGAGTGGGTATATGAATGAAGAATTGTTCCTAAAATAGTTGCAATATTTTCAAAAACACCGATCTTCTGGGAAATATCTGCTTATTTTAGATGACCACTCTTCAGTGTCTTGAGTTATGTTTGCATAACGAAATAGTTATTGTGCCTTATACCTCACACCACGCACATTCTGCAACCTCTTGATAGGTCATTTTTAAACCCCTAAAAGCTTTTTATCATCAAGAAACTAATTCATTCATTCAATCACAACAACCCAAAAAGCTCAATCACCAAATTAACTTTTGGTAGACTGCTAAATGTTGCTTGGATCAACGAAGCAACTGTTGGGAATGCGGTCAAAGGTTTTGAATGTACTGAGATATTCCTTTACAATTGTGATAAAGTGCCAGGAGAAAAATTTCTTCCTTCACACACCTTTATTGCATATAGGCCTATAAGAGAACCGGAAACTCGATGCGACACTGCAGGACCATCAAACAGACAAGCATATTTCATTACTTTTTCTCAAGTATTACCAACACCGATCAAACTTCACACACAAACAAAAGAGGACAAAACAAAGAGCTTCTGTCTAATATCACAAGAAAATGTTGATAAAGTAAGATCGAAAAGAGCTTTACTGTTCGAAAGAGAAACTAGTACTGTTATGACCTTGAAATACCGAGTCTCTAAAAGCCTAAAAGACATATTTTATCTGAGTTCGCCACACCCAGCAACTCAGATGAAGACTATAATATCGATAATATTTTTGACAATGGTGAAGAAGAAGAAGAAAATGCACCATGCGGTTTTTATAAAGTTACCTATCTTGACAAAAATTCGAGTGGAAAAGGAGACTGGATTAAGTGTCTAACCTGCAAATTGTGGTTTCATGAAGTATGTGTCGGGGCCTTTGGAAAAAACAGTTTAAGCGTGGGAAATGCATATAAACATTTTGTTTGCATCTAGTAGTATACACTTTTAATATAAAAATATTAAACAGGCTATACTCATTGTAAAATATAAAAATAAATATGTGATTCAAATAACCCCATTCCTGATCCAAATAGCCCCACGTTTTTACTAAAATGTTATTTCCACTTGATAATGTTGTTTATTAATTATGTCCTACTTCGATTTTTTTTCAAAATAACTATTACTAGATATAGTTCAGAAGATGTGAATAAAGATATTAATAACTGTTAAAAAAGTTTCACAAACATATTATAGGTGAAGACTTAAATTATAATTGAAATGACCCAAATAGCCCCACTCTACCATAAGCCTAAAAATGATATTATAACAGAACACACACAGCTGTATATTTTCATCTGTAATTATTTAAAGGTGTTTGAATCATGCCTTGACCTAAAATAATAAACATCTATTAATCGAAATAGGTTATTTTTGAAAAGAAAAATCAATTATGAAAGTAACAGAAGCGTGTAAAGCTATTACGTCTCCCAAAAATACCGTTGCGTATGGACAGCAACTTAAAACATATTGACATTAGTTTTGGGATTAAAGGGACAAAAAAAAGGTACTTTGTAGTCATTTTGTGGAATAATTTCCTCCGTGATAGCCAATTAGATGGTAGAGTTAGTTTTGGTGGGTGTCAATAGAGGGGGCTTTGATGTCGCCGACCACCACCCAAGTCTCCCGTATCCATTCATTCATCTAGTGGCGTTGTCGGGAAGACAAACAAGGGTGGAAAATTCTCTATTAGTTCCGGTCGGGCGAGCTTGGGAGAAGGGAGGCTCGCGAAAGTCGTCTCTGACCAGGAAGGTGATGGCGGGTTGCGTGGGAAAACAGAGTAAACGCAAAATGTAATAGAAGCTAGCGCCAAAATTTGTAAATAATTGTTATTTGAAACATGTAATACATACAATATTAATAAAATTATATTTATTATAATGATTTAACCAATATTATTATTTTTTGGTCCCTGCGTCACCCATTTGGGCTACACGCAAAATTATGTACTAATTACGCTAATATGTGAGGGATGAGAAGGTTATTATATGATAAATTTACCCACATTTGCTTGGATGGGTAGTAGAAAACTATCTGAGGAAAACATACTCACAATACACCCCATTGGGTTTTTAACCCCGAACTTCCCCCTGTTGGTTGACAGTCCAGTCTCTTTTGAGAGTGATGCCTTAGACCATTTGTTCACAGAAGTGGGTGAGTATTAAACAAAAAAGAAGAGTATACTGTAAGTAAGTATGAATGTAGGCTCACTTTAAGATCTCAAGAAAAATAGAAAACTTATGTTAAATTAATCATTAGGCCACAGGACTACACTTTTAACAACAACAAAAACTTGAATAAATAAACGTTACGACACAGTCTGCCATACTTTCTCATATTGTATATAGTAGCTTAGAAGAAAATTTAAAAAGATAAGATTTTTAGTAAACTATCCTTAAATAAGTTTTACTCATAAAAACAAACACATCATCTTGTTAATCACAGATCTCACACTTTAATCTTTGTATAAGACAAATTTTAAAGGAAATTGTAAATAATTATATATATGACAAATTTCAAATGTTCAAAAGTAGATTATTTTGTAAAATACCCTAAAATTATTTGTTATTTGTAAAAATAAAAACGTATTCTTATTTATCATGAAAAACCATTGACACGTTCCATTTTGATTTCAATAGTGATTTCCAAAACATTTGAATTTTCTATAATTTGTTGTAAGTAAACGACTTTTAAATTAATTTATTTTAGATAAACAAAGAAATGTTATTATCTATTAGTGAAATAGTCTCCTGACACCAATTTTGAACCCAATTTCTACATCAACTTATTTTAATATTCAAATTAAAAGAAACAGTCATTGGTAAACTATCCATAGCTAAATTTTCTTTCCAAAAGCAGTATACAGCTTTATTTGTCATGTTCATGGCCAACACGCCCCAGATATACATTTTAAGCTAACTCGTTATACCTTTTTCATAATAAATTGAATTTTCAAAAATCACTACTCAGTAAAAGACCTTTGTACAGTTTTTAACCCCAAAAAAGTAGGTCCATACAGGGTTACTTTTCATGACAATCACTCCCAAGATACCCATTTGGAAGCAAATTGTTAAAGCCATTTGTAATTTTTTTCATGCTCTATAAAAATAAGTAAACTACCCACAAATGAGTTTTTACTCCTAATAGCACTAAATAGTGTTATTTACCGTCACAAACATTAACAAACTACCCATTTGGAACCAAATCGTTGGACCCATTTGTAAAATATTTCAAGTTTTTGAAAAATCTGTCATCAGTAAGCTACTCTTCAACTAATGTTTGCCCCCTAAAAAGATTGCCAATTAAAACTAATACTAGATATGCGTTTTAAACAAGATTGCTAGAGTTATTTTTGAAAAATTTGGAATTCAAAGAAAATATTCATAAGTAAACTACCTTTAGTTGAAGGGCTAGGGTAAAAAAAAGTTGTATGATATAACCCTATAAAATCTAACTATCAAGTGTCAACAAAATATATAAAACCATTTTGGAACCATGTCTAGGAACAGACAGGCAGACAGACAAGCATGAGGACGGACAGAATGGAATATGACAGATATTCAAGAGCTATTGATTAATACATGTAGAAAATTAAGTTAAATGTTTCTAATGAAGCAATATTTTATTTGTTTTAGATAAAAGAAAGGTCTTTTGGTCGTAGCAGTTGTAAAAATTCTAACCTTTACTCGCGTTTCTTTCAATCTAACCTTACTCACTCAATCTAACAAAGACTTACAAGCTAACTTAGTTTATAAGACAGCACCCAATATCATACGGCAAACTTTAACGTCAGGAATGTTATTATCTAGGTGGAAGGAATAATTCTTGTAGGCACAATCTGAATACAGCTGACTTGGCGCTGTCCTCTTTACCACTCGACCACTGGTAAAGTTAATGATATAAGTTAATAATTCTTCCGTCTAACCGTTGTCATGCACGGACCATGAAAGCAGGTCACATAATATGGGGTGAAATTCCCTGTAACTGTAATGCAACTTCGAATACAAAAAAAAAAAACCAACACAATACACAAATGAAATTATTAACCTAGGAAACTACTTCCATCCCTTTTCAATTATAATGGTCTGTATTCCTATTCTCAAGTTTCAATTATATTTTCTAATAGGAAGAGAGTGGAAATGACCTGGCTTGTGTAGAACATTACCACCCCACCGCTTTATAAACTTCCACTCCCACCATACCTCTCTCCACCAGTACTTGAAATGAATTTTATAATCGTGGTCATCGCCACGGCTGAATTACCTTACGGTACATTGTGAGTGGCAGCCCGTGCTAAATGGTGTGTAGGTATTAGAAATACATAAATAGAAAAAGAGCTCAACTCCTCAATAGGATATTGTTCTAGGAGAGGACTGAATGTTAGACCTTAGCTAAATATTAATTTGAAAAGTGGTAATTAAATAATATCAACCCAAAGTGTATGTGAATGCCAATAAGCCATCAACGTTTGAATTTATCACATAATACCTATTTCATAATTATTATTTGACCTAGTGTTTTAACAAGATATAAGAGCAATATTGATACAAGTCAAACAATGTTAACTAACTGTCACACACTTGCTCAACTGTGCATTTGTGCATTAATAGTCTCCATCTTGAATCTTCGATTTTAAAAAATAATTAGAATTACCTGAAAGTAGTCTAGTACGGCGTCCTGGCCCAGTTTGACCTACTTTCCTCTGATTGGCTGCTATAAATAGCACCTCCTGCCTCCTCCACCTTCCCCCTCCTCCTGACTTCCCCCCTTCAACCCCCAACTCGGACATGTTGGTTCTTGATGATTAACTATTAATGATTGTTAATTGGTTATTGTTAATTAATTAATTGGTAGGATAGGGGTGTTGGAGTTTTTATTCATTGATTAGGGCGTTAGAACCTCGCGCTATGACTGTAGGGAGTAGAGTGTGATAAATGGTTCCCCTGACCTTGAGAACCCCACCGTGGGCCGCGTATGACAGCATGCGAACCTTTCTCTCCAGTTGTTGTTGGCTGACTGACAGCCTCCTCTTGTCTCTTCACTCTGCCCATTCATTGTTGGAAATTCCCCCTCTCGGTAATGACCCGTGAAGGTCGTTAGGTGATTCGACCTCATTGAGTAAAAAAAATGTTAAATTTAAATATCTGTGCTCCTTACAGACTCATTAAACTGTAGACTGCCGGTCATTCACTACTAGTAATGAGCCAATCGTCACAGGTTCAGGAACTCGCCCACCTGTCGTTAATGAGCCAAGAATAGACAGCGATACTCTTGCTGTCTCTGGTACTACTTCACACCAGCTCCCAAGTTCCCGGTAATGACCCGAGCCATTTAAGGGTAGTGAGCTCCTTACACGACCTCCCGAGTTCATTAACCGCCGACCAAATTGACCACAATACCGTTATATAATACTCAAGCTCGTGAGTTCATCGAAGCCAGTCATGATTACAAACGAAGAAATGTTCCACTAACTGCTTGACACCGGATTCAAACCTTGGACGTTTAATAAAACTTTTCTCTCTTTCTCCTATCCTAGAAGCTCCGTCTCAAACAAAATGGATAAGTTGAAACATTCAGCAATCTAAAGTCACAATATTGTCTGTAATACGTAGAAAGTATTACGTAATAATCAAATAGCGTGCGTGTACCCACAATGCGTAGAGGGAGAGTGAAAAACACCGCTATTTTACATAAATGAGAGTCCTAGACAGTCTGTACGAGCACCAAAAGTCCCTATGGTACCCGCGTTTGCTATAACTTATCTACTCTCACATATATTTATGCCATAATAATCAAGTAGAGTGCGTGTACCCACAATTGCGTAGAGGGAAAGTGGAAAACACCACTAGTTTATATAGCTGAGAGTCCTAGAAAGTCTGTACGAGCTCCGCAAGTCCCTGTGGTACCCGTGTTTGCTCACCGCGACTTATTACCCATTCGGTTCTAATATTTAAATTTTCAAAAAATAAATTATACGTGAATTACCCGAAATATTGAGTTTCTAATATAATAATATATAATATCTAGCACAGCATATTACTACCCGTCCGGTTCTAATATTTAAATTTTCAATATAATAAATTATACGTGAATTACCCGAAATATTGAGTTTCTAATATAACAATATTTAATATAAAGCACAGCGTCTTACTACCATTTCGGTTTTAACTGTTCTTAACATAAAAAATGACCACACGGTATAAGGTGCTACTCTAACAATAGACTAGAAGGCTAAAGATGGGAGGAAAAGTACACAAAACACAAAGAGCGGAAGTAATCAAGGATGTCTGCTAAAAGTAGAACATCGCGTAAAACATATAAATTTTGATAATCTTCCACGGTGTTCATTTCAAACTGACGAATAGAAAGAAAAATGTAACTTCATCTGCATGGAGGGAGGGTAGGTTTGGGCGCTACCCGTTTGCACCACCGTGCTTGTTCATTCTGTGCGTGACCACTTGTGCACCATAATTTGCTATTAATTCAACGCTAAAGTGTACCCCACAGTTGCATTAACAGAGAATCGAGCAGACACGTCCATCCACGTCGCTAGGTAGGAGCCGACTAATGAAATAACGGGATCTACAACAAATGGTCTTATGGACAGATCTGTATTGCACATGCACAGAGACACATTAAAGTAATTAGGTCATTACAGTCAGCAAACCCTTTGAGATGGGTATAAATAGAACCCCGATCATTACATTCGGTCATTTCAATTAGTAATTGGATTACATAAACATCAAGATGAATTTTGACGCTCTGGAAAACTGGATAAATTTGGGGGTGTTTAATTCGTTTTGTACATTTTAAAGGTTTCTAATTTGATTATCGTGTCAGGGTGTACAGTGGTATTCTCTTCTTCTTTGTTAGATGATGAGCCCATGACGCTTGGCGTGGTGGCGCAACCTGTGGATCTCAATAGCCTGGACCAGCTGCTGAAGTTTACAGAAGATGGGGTTTGTAGAGCGGATGATGACTGGTCCATGGGTAATTAATTAGATGTCTACGATAGACTTGCCAGTGTTTTTTATTTTCTGTAAATGGTAATTAATGTGTATTTATTTAATTTCATACTATTGGGATCTATACGGGCTGGATGAAGGTCTTATGGGCAGCATAGCGATGGGGGTGCCGACATCTACCCCAACGGAGGCACCCCCACTGGTCCGTGCCACGCACGACGTCGTCACAGGCCCTCTGCCGGACATGGCTACCCCCACAACAACCCCTGGCACCCCCTCGACGGCACCCCTCTGGCCTGAGTCCCTCTATGGTGGAGGAAATTCGACCCCCGCTAATTGGAGCGATTTGGACGCGATTGACAGGCTGATATGTAAGTACCATCTACAAGTAACCACTAGTTTTAAAATAGCCTATATATGTAGCTCTCTCTCTCTAGCTAACAACCATTATGTCGCCAGAAGCTCATTTCAAGGAGATGGTACTAGTTCGTTTAGTGTATAAGAGAATGCACTTGTTTACAGTTTGGCACTGGGTCGAATCCAAACAGGGGCTGAAAATGAGAGTTTTATCCTTCTTGTACTAAATATGTGTCTGGCTGGCACTTACAAGCTTTCCTAACGAGGATAGAGCGTACTTTTTTTTAATTCCACTCCACTTGTACAAAAATAAATTTTTACTAAAATTAATTGTTCTTATGAATATTTTTGATGTATGTTTAGACATTAAAGACCGAATAGTAAATTGTATATTTCATTAGCTTTAATCCGGTTCATCTTTTTTTTAGTTAAAGGATGTACATTTCCTCTGCCATTTTTTACTGTCTTTGTTTATCACCTACACATAATCTTAAAAGTTGGGATTATTTTATAAACTAAAGTAACTCTTGTTACAGATACAGCAGAATCTAGATACATGTTTCAATTAATCAAATATAGGCGGCATATAGTAGCTTATGATAACTAAAATGTTTTTTGAAACGTGTTGAACACATTTTCTTAGCAATCACTCAGTTTAAAGAGCGCAGTTATAAAGTCAAATTTGGCTAATCATGTGTGTCAAATGAATGTAGAACTTGAGAGACCCCTGTGAGGGCAGGTGACCATACTTTGTGTTAAGTGCCGCGGGTTGTCTATCCACTCATTATTCAGGCTTCAGAAACAACACCCGGTATTCTTGCTATTAATTCATTACGAGAAGATAAGACCCTAATCTAATTAAATTTAAATATATATTATTATTTATTTATTTTCTCAGGTCAAAAATAAAATCTGAGGCTCTTTGTACAATAAATCGACAAATTAATTACTATTGTAAGTAGTTGAATAAATTAAAACGAAAAGTATCTTAAGACGTAAGCTCGCTTGATAAAATAATTATTTTACATGAAAATGACTTGTTTTAATAATATAAACATAAACTACAGAAATAAATTTCACTTAAAGCAACTATATATTATGACTTAACACTTAGGGCTACATATATCACGACGGCACGATGATTTTTTATGGTGAACACACTTTGTGAATGTTGGTTTCAGTTAAAGTAATTATGTTTAGGAAAAAATGTAACATATTATATTAATACTGAAAGTATTATACATTTTAAATAGATGAGTTTGAGGTTCGAGTATTACCAGTGTACTAGAAGATTTTTTTTCACTCTCTCACCACGCAAATTCTGACTCACTTCTGTGGATGTTGGTTTCAGCTAAAGCAATTATGTTTAGTGGGAAAATGTAACAAATTAGACAATTTAAAGAAAAAATACGTGCATGATTGTAACAGTGCTTACTTTGACATGCGTTATAGTTGAAATGGAAGCGGGAAATGCGGAATGGTACTCCCACCACCACCACCACCACCACCACCACCACTGACAACTAGCCCCCTGCACCATAACACGGGAGCCTTAGCTGCGGTTTGGGATACGGGGATCGTGGTTGTCCCGCAACCTGTGGAACCGGCGACAGTGGGAGAGTCTTCGGCACCTCAACAGGGATTTAGTGGCCCGGTAAATCAAGTAGAAAGGGCATTGTCAAATGGCGTCCCTCTTCGTATCGTAGCAGAGAGGATTAAACAATTGAGGCGTTTCTTTTATACTGGTAGAAAGATTACCGTACATCTTGGTAAACCAGCAAGTGATCGTGACGCATTAAGCTGGCTTAAAGAACAAATTACTAATTTGCTCCTTCGGCTGCAGGACCATGGTGTTAGCACCGATGACAATGTCGGCTTACTTTTGAGTAACACTGACTCTACGTTGAGCTTTGTATGCGTTTCATTTAGACAAGCAGGTCAGTTAGACGCTAGAGCAGTGCCTGATAACGTAAGTCGTGTGTTTCAAAGTAATAGTTTGTTTTTGAGTACAGCACCACTGTACATTAAACTCTGCCATTTTAAGGAGCCTCGCGGGAAAGCACGTTATTGTGATAAACTCTCTCCCGCTAGCACATATAGCCGTAAAAATCAAGGGATCATTACGATTCAAATTAGCGACATACTTTGCCTTGCCCGTGCATTTGTTGTTGCCAAAGCTATATGTGACAATAAAGGAGAACCAGGATATATGGACCTGAACACCGTTAAACAGATTAAACCGGGCTGTCAAATTCAAAAATACGAATACGAGGAACTATGCTTTGATGCCCGTGTGATTATTTTGAAGGGTGGAGGACTCACTGAACAGAAACAATTTCAAACATACCTCTCCGAATAAAAAATCACAGTGTTTAGGGAACGTAGGGGGAGACAGGTCCTATATGATGGGCCTACTTCCTCCGAACATTCCTTTAAGGGCTACCATGATATGTATTTTAACGACGACGAGCAAAACCATTTTGATGTCATAACATCCTTGAAAGCAGATTTTAAATGCTCGTACTTTTGCCGCGAATGTTGTGTGCCATTTTATCATAAGAATGAGCATAAGTGTGAATCCGCGTGCAAAAAGTGCTACGCTAAAATGTTTTTTAGTGGAGGCCATTCTGTGGTCTGTAAAAACTTTGGGTGATGGTTCACAAACCAGACGTGTTTTGAAAACCATAAACGTCCCGGGTTTTTGCAGAGGTCACAGGTCGGCCTGTGATGTCAAAAAAGTTTGCGAGGTAAGCAGACAATTTTTCAGTTTGGAAAGAGCAGAATATTCACATTGGTTTTATGAGACCTTTTGTAGAGAATGCGATTCATATCGTCCTTTTGGTCATTTCTGTTATATGGAGCAGGCCCAATCAAAGCCGTTACTGGAAAAGAGCAATTTCATGTTTGTATTCTATGATTTTGGATGCAGACAAGAAACGCTTCTTCGAGGTGCGGCCACCACATACTTGCACGAACCTAACCTATGTGTCGTGCAGGCGTGTTGCAAGGCCTGCATTCATATAGATGCAAATGATCATCATTGCACCGACTGTAGGGGCGATAGAACTCATATATTCAAGGGTTATACCACAATGGCCCAATTTTTTGAATTTATAGAACAAATTAAATCTTCAAAATTTAAGGATATCAACCTCCTCGGACATAACCGAAAATCCTATGATGGATATTTTATTTTAGAGTATATGGTGGAGGTTAAAAAATGGACTCCAGAACTTATAATGAACGGTGGGAAAATCATGTCCATACGTTATGGGCCGCTCCACTTTATTGACTCACTGAATTTTCTCCCGATGTCGTTGTCCAAATTGCCCAAAACGTTTGGCTTGGACGAGTTTTTTTGCCAAGGGACATTTCCCCAATTATTTCAATAAAAAGAAAACGTGGGGTACAGGGGTCCCTTGCCGCCAAAGGAGGACTACGGCATTGGTGAGATGTCAGTTGAGGGAAAGGCGCACTTTGAGAAGTGGTATGACGTGTTGATAAAAAAAATTATGTCTTTGATTTTAAACGCGAGTTGAAACTGTATTGTGTGAAAGCTGTAGAGATCTTACGGAAGGCCTGTCTAAAGTTTAGAGAGATGCTCATGGAGAAAGCAAAGGTGGATCCTTTCGGAGAGGCGTGTACGATATCTGGAATTACCATGTTGGTTTACCGCCTAAGTCTACTTAAAGAGAATACTATCGGTATTATCCCTAACGGTGGCTATCGGTGCGCAGACCAACAGTCGCACATCGCTGTACAATGGCTCTGCTGGAAGGCCCATCAACGTGGTGTATCTATTCTTCATGCGGGTAACGGTCGTGAGGAATATGTGTTACGGCGACGTGTAGACGGCGTTGTTAAAGCTGCAGATACAACCACCGTCTTCATGTTCTGGGGCTGTTATTGGCACGGGTGCCATCTCTGTTACCCTGACAGGTCCACCCCCGTCAAAAATAGTCCCCACGAGACCATAGAGACGCGTTATGAATCGACCATGGCTTGTGTTGAAAAGTTTAAGAATGTAAACTACACGGTCGTAGATATGTGGGAGTGTATGTTTAATACAATGAAACGCACAGACAAGGACTTGCAGCAATTTGTACTCCGGCATGAGGTGTATAATAAGGAGCATCTCAGCCCTAGGGATGCATTCTTTGGAGGGCGTACAAATTGTATCAAACTCTTCCACGAAGCAGACCTTCTATGTGGAGAGAAGATCCAGTATTTGGATGTGTGTTCATTGTATCCTTACGTTTTTAAGTACAAATATTACTCCGTCAACCACCCCAAAATTCACTTAGAACCAAATTGTCAGTCTCTAGATCAAGTAGAAGGCATAGCCAAAGTTACAGTGACGCCTCCGCGGGATTTATTTATGCCCGTATTGCTTACACGGATGCACGACAAACTAATGTTCATATTGTCCAGGAAATGTGGGGAGGAGAAAAACCAAGGCGCGTGTTAGCACAACGACAAAAAAGATCGCTGGTTGACAGGCGTCTGGGTGATTGACGAGATCCGGAAAGCCGTTGAGAATGGCTACACCGTTGAAGCAGTACACGAAGTGTGGGAGTACAATGTATCTGTTTACGACCGTCAGACACGTTATGGCGGATTGTTTCACGGGTACATTGATACTTTTTTGAAAATTAAACAAGAAGCCAGTGGATGGCTAGAGTGGTGTACCTCACAAGAGGAAAAGTTAGCTTATATTCAAAATTATGAGGAAAGGGAAGGGGTAAAACTCCATTTCGGCTCTGTTTGTAAAAATCCTGGTCTCCGCACTCTGGCTAAACTCTTTTTAAATTCACTATGGGGAATGTTTGGGCAAAGACCCGATTTACCACACGTAGTCATTGTTAACGGCTATCCGGGCATCCACAAGTACCTGACGGATCCGTACATATTCGTGGACAGCGTCATTGATGTAAATGATGAGGTTATGTTCCTTAATTAAAAAGATGCGCCTGACGCGCTGCACCTTAACCCTAACACGAGTGTGGCGATGGCATACTACACGACTGCTATGGCTATGTTGCACTTATACAGCATCCTTGAACAATTGGGGGACCGCGTTTTTTATAATGATACAGATAGCGTTTTATACCCCGTTGATTGGAGTCCGCCAACTTGAGACTTTTTAGGTGACCTCACTGATGAACTTCAGGATTACGGTCCGGGAAGCTACATTAGCGCCTTTGAATCTGTTGGTCCCAAGAATTACGCGTACTTAGTTTGTGTTGGTGGCAATCCTGCCAAAACAAAAACGGTGTGCAAGGTTCGAGGAATCGCCATAAACTATGGCAACCAGAACGATGTTAATTTTGAAGTTTTGAAAGCGATGGTCACTGAACAGGCTGTAGAAAGTTACATACAGATGCCGCACAAAATTGTAAGAAAAGGTCTTGTGACTGTATGTACCGTTTCAAAGACTAAAGTCTACCGTCCCGTGTACACCAAACGCCGGATAACCGATGATTTTAATACGTTGTCGTTTGGGTATCAGAGTCCTTGTAATCGAACTCATGGTCTAAATAATCATCTTTTTTTTTCTTTCATTCTAGACATTTCTACTGACAAACCATTTTTCAAAGATTTGAATTATTTTTTTTCCTATTTTTTTCTGCATAAAAACAAGAATAGTTTTTAAAATTAATTTTATGTACCCGGGTTACTTTTATGTTTTTTTATTTGCCAGTATAATCCTCAGCCTAACTGATTTTTTTCTAGTCAATTAGTTGTTTGTATATATTTTAATTATAATAAATTGTTTGTATACATATTTTAAATCTAGTTAAATATAATAAACTGTTTATATATATATTTTCTTTCTAGTCAAATATGATTAACTGATTGTATATATATATATTTATTTTAAATCTATTCCAATATATAATAAACTGATTTTATATATATTTATTTTCTTTTAATTTGAAAACCGTCTATATGTATATATCATATTTAGTACCGAAGTCACTATTCCCCGTATATTGTAAATATTCATAGTATACTTTTCACTGTGTGTAAATAAATATTGTAAACAAAACCAGTTATGTTTGTGCTAGTAAATATATATTGTAAATATTCACAGTATACTTTACACTGTGTATATAATATTTCATGACTAAATAAATATTGTAAAACATGTTATGTTTGTGTTTTAACGTCTACTTCCGCACCTCCCTCCTATCCTATAAATACAAGCTCATATAGCTTATAATCTCATTCTCAAACATTATAGACAAGTTGAAACATCCATTTTCGGCCATCATAAGTGGCCCTAACGGCTGTGGAAAGTCACATTTTGTAGCAGACTTTAACCGTCACTTGGACACAATGTGTTACGTTAACTTTGATAAAATCACCTGGTATTATGCTTTATGGCAACCGGGGTTCGAACAAGACGAGGCAAGTCCCCGCGTCATAATTGTAGCATTAGCCACCAGCTAAACACTACAAAGGACAAAAAAACAACCGACTTACCCAACTGCAACGACTCCACCAGCGACTGGCCTTACAACACGCTGGCCGGCCCACCTAGACAACCCGCACGAACCAGACAACCGTCCGAACAGTACTGAGAGACACGCCCATTCAAACAGCCAAGAACAACAGCCGTCCCCCACCCTTGGTCACCGATTGGAAAGAACATCACCAGTGCCCAGTGTTCCTCAAACGTCTAGAAGGTTGTAGGTTGTTCCCCGCCATATTCTGGTTCTTTCGTTTCCCCCCTTTTTTCCCCTTTCTGTGACCTATGCTTCAGCGTATAAAAGAGTGCCTGTGCGAATGATGAACTATTAATAATCATTCACGAGGTCAGGAGTCGTAAAAGTGACACTATTCTCGAACACAAATATAGCCCTGTCGCAGGCAGCCTGGCTTGGCATTACAGTCAAGTCAGAACAGTCCTGAGTCGGGCTACA
>CABFVX010006566.1:0-31742 GCA_902151425.1 Timema shepardi
TCAACCTTTACAATTCCTAATCCATTAGAGTAATTAGTACTTAAAGCGTATAACCCGAACGGGTAGTAAGACGCGGTGCTAAATATAAATATTATTATTAATGTAAGATAGTGACTTTGACCCATCTTTAAGAAATAGTTAATAATTTAAGCTATTGGTTGCTGTTCATTTCCTTGATCCCAAATTTTCAAATAATGAGGGTATGGATTCAGGGTTTTCGTGAAGAGAGAAAAGGGGTAGGAGTGTAGCAAATTACCAATAACAACTAAAAAGTTAAATAAATGTAATCTAGTTAGGTTAACTATGAATGTGAAATTTAAAAATGTAAATCAATTCTTGACCGTGATATAATACATGCAAAGCAACTGGCTAGTGGGATTTTAAGTGACTATCACACCAGTGTTTAGCTCTGCTACATTTATGTAATAATAACGTTGGTGCATTAGGGATGAGGAAGGTTGAATTTGGATGAAGTGTACCCACATTTGCGAGGAGAATGGGGTCCCATTCAGGAAAACCCACCCTCTGTACAGCAGAATGGGATTGAACCACGCTCTCCCAGTCATCAGCACTTTAGTCAATAGGGAGAGTAGTACCTTAGACCATGCAGTCACTGAAGCTGTTAACATAAATTTAATTGGTTTAATTTATTGATTATTATTGTTAGGAGGGGGGGTCATGTGACACGGGGCCACCCCTGTGAATCCACCCCTCATATAATAATTTATTTTAGTGCTATATAAAAATTAATACCCTTAATTTAACCTGAATTGTTGCAAGCTTACCTTTGCATGGTTCCACTATGACGTAGTTTTTAAAATAGGACCATAGTGTAATACGTCAAAGTGTACCTAATAGATGTATAAACATAAGACACAAAGTATGTAGACAAGTGTGAACAACTATGTCCATGATACACAGCTAAGTGGAACTACCAGCAAATATGTTGCAAGAGGGCCATTCCATCTGACTCATCATCATTTGTGGCCGAGTCAGTTCGGTAAAACGCTTCCACCTTCCTCTTTCCTTCCTCCTTTAATTTCTTCCATTCCTTTCCTTTTTATTGCACAATTGGTTTTAACTGTTCTTCCCATCGCTTTGTCTTATTTGTGGTATTTTTCCTAGCTTATACACTTTATCTACGCCTTTCTTAAAGAAATTTTTTCCTTTTCTATCCTCATTACAGGCCCATAAAATTTTGCCTTGCATTTTACTCTAATTACAACTCCTCTTTCCACTTCAGCCTCCTTCATTACTCTCCACGCTATCATCTGCCTTCTCCACATACACAAACACCATTACCAATTCCTTCCTAAATCCACACCTTCTTTCCATAATCTGTGTCATATACCAAAGATCAAGTATCATAAACCTCTGTTCCCTATATAGTGCTGCTCCTTTTTCCAAATTCCTTCTATTTTAGATTATTTATTTTCTTTAGGATGGCAAAGTGTGAAGGGATGGTAATGACAAGACAGAGGACAAGGCCTAATAAAGATATGAGGTTGGATGGAGTAGAACTGAGAAAAATACTGAATATAAAATATCTTTGAAGTGGGATTGAGGAGAAAGGAGCAAGTAGAGAGGTTTTAATGAAAAGAGAACTGCAGGGAGAGTAGTTCTGTAGGTGTGTGCTATGGAGAAGAGAAGTCCCCATGGAGTGTAAGGAAGTGCTGTACCCATTGTCACACATGCAGCTAAAACATGGAGTGAATGAGAGACTAGGAAAGTAACGGCCATGAGAATGAAGATCGTGAGGAGAAACAAGAGTAGAGATGAAGTTATCCAGGAAAGAGAAGGGATACAGGGAGTACATGAGATAGTATAGGAAGCAAGCCCGAGATGGTATGGGCATGTAAGAAGGATGAAAAAGAGAGAATACCAAAGAAAATGTTGGAAATGTATCTAGGGAAAAGACTGCAAGGGGTGCCAAGAAGGATATAAGAGGAGCAGGAGCAGATAACAGGAAGTGTTCAAGTGAGAGGAGAAGAATGGTGGAAGGAAGAGGAGGATGAAAACATTTTACTAAACTGACCTGGCCACAGGATGAAAACAGTTGTTGATGATGATTTTCTTTTCCAATATCTTCTCGCATTATTCTAGAGTGCTACAGTGGCATATCAGCGTAATTGCCTCACAATTCGTACACCTCTTCCAGTATTTCTGCCGGTCTTCTGGTACTTTGTTTTCCTTTCATATTAATCTCAACCCTCTGTATAATCATTGTATTCCTGCTTCTCTTATCATTTCCACAGTTAGATAGTCTACACCTGGTGCTTTACCCTGTTTCATCCTCTTAACATCTTCCACCTCTCTCCATGACTCACCCCCCTCCTCTTTTGATAATTTTTCATCCCCTTTCTCTTCAGAATTCAACTTATCAAAATATCCCTTCAATAATTCCTCTTTTCATAATTTTTCTTTATTCATCCACCTTACTTACTTCTTCATCCCTTCCCAGCATCTTTGTTCATTTTTGCATCCAAGCCTTGCTGTACCTGACTCTTCCTCTGTTTACACATTCCTATTCTTAAAATTTCTTCTATATACTTTGTTCTTCTCCTCCCCTGCTTCCTTCACTCTGTTGTTCCACCACTTCCTCTTATCATTTGTCCTCCCTGATACATCCTCTGCAGATTCATCAAACATTTATTAGAACTTTCCTATTCCTCCTCTACACTTTGCACCTCATCCTTGGACATTCAACTTCTTGCCTTTCTTAAATACAGCTCTCTCTCATCTTCATTTTTAAACCTCCCCACTTTTAACCTTCTTTCTTGCTTTCCTACTTTTCTCCTACATTCCCATTCCACTATAATGTATCTGCCACCAGCTCCTCTGGTCACTATCTAAAGACACAATTGGTATCACCTTAGCATTTACAATCTCCCTTTGCATTTCCTTGTCCATAAGTAGTCTATTACCGACCTTTGCCCTCCATCTCAACTTTATATAATAATTGTATTATTTTCTCTTGTTTTGCAGCCTTAATTCTATTTCATGCGCATAGTTCCAGTAACCTTCAACCTTCCTCATCTGTCATATTTGTAAACTTCCTATAGCTACGCTTTCTTTTCCTATTTTTGCATTCAGTTTCCCTTTAAAACTTTCCACTCTTTTCCTATTTACATTTTCAAGTCTCAAATCATAATTGTACTTGTCCTTTTCTTCTGCTTACACTTGTTAAAATTTGGATGAAGTGGAAAGTGACAATCTGATTTTTTTCCTTGAAATATTTATGTCTAGGTACATTGTGTTGTGTTGTGTAGGAAAAAGGGGTGTAAATATATGAAAGGGAACAAACGCAATAAAAAGAACATGGTTGACACTTTACATCACTGCCACCAGACAGAGTTAGTGGTTGCCTCTTGAAGAAAGGAAACCCGCAGCATAACTTCCTGAAAAATTAAACAGAGTGTCTACTGAGTTGGAGAAACAAAAATTAAAAACTTTTTGATGCCCTTTTTCCTTTGACCACAAAATTACGTCGGTAAACATTCGAACATTATATAATGCATATATATAGGCCTAATGCACTCGCACACAACATTAAAATTTAACTAGATGGCGAATGTTAACCTTCTTCTGGTATCACAAATCAGGCAACTTGTGGCTAGTGCATGGAATCATGGGTAGTGGGCGACTTGATAATTGACACGTTCGCGTTGTTACAATGCACAGGAAATTCAAACAATATTTTCGTGACTATATGACTAAAATATTAAAAATTTGTGACTTTGCAGGTACTTTCGTAACTTTTTTTTTTACAATTAGTAACTTTTTCCATGACTTTCATGACCCAGTAGACACCCTGTTAATCCAAAAAGCACCAAAGAGAGTGAAAGGAAATTAGATAGTCGGTCACAAGGAATAAAACTTGTTAATTGTAGTCCTTAAAAAAAGAAAAAGAAGAGAAAAACAGCTATTAGAGAACGTTAAAGTTTATACAGTAATATTATCTTTCCATTTACTCCATTATTTAGCGTGAGAAGAAGGCATCTTATAAATAATGTCATCAATGGATGACATGGACTCAGAAGTGAGGAATTTGTACATTTCTCCTCGCGACCATGTCACATCCTCTACCCACAGCTTACCTCTGAACAACCTGAACATCATGGCTCTGCGGGAGACCCGGTCCTTCACGGGCGTACTGGATGAACTACACCACAATGACAAGATTGATGGCAACAAATTGGCCAGACACCGCACTTGGCCAGACGAGGCAAACCACCTACCTACACAGGTTGCTGACCCATCTAAACCGAACTTCAGGTAAATATTGGACTGTCAGGTGCTATCCCGTAGCTACTGTGTGCTTGGCGGCTTAAAAACTGGAACTATATTTAAAGGGCTAGTCAACCAAGTGAAGCAATAATTGTTAGTAATGGTGGAAAATAACTTATTTTTATAAACGTTGAACAGTGAGAAAGATGTAAGCCACATTAGATTCTGAAGATGGTTTAAAAATCCATTCAACATAGATCCATGAACTTAAATCTCAAGAAGAACTATTAATAGTACTGGTCTATTTATTATTTAAAACATTTTAATATGTATGAAATAAAGTGTATTAAGCAAGATATTATATACCTAAAATAAAATAAAATGGTAGAATTGTCGGAAAATAAAGCACAAATTAAACAAGAAACACTGACAAATATGTACACACATTTCAATATTTTGATGCTCTGATTGCATCTTCCTCAGGAAGTAGTGGTAAGACTGAACAGGAAGCTAACTTTAGTGATGCCAACTTGGTTGTGCAGGATGAAAACGTCTCTGGTGGATTTAAAATTATCTGGAGGTTAATCTATTGTTCTGTGGATGTTAAGTGGTGCTAATGTTGCAACAGGGTTGAAAACAGACCTAGTTAACAAATATTTAGGTTGGGTGATTTTATGGATCCTTAGATATGCCAGTTACCATATTCCATGATTTTACCACTTTGACAGTGTAGTAGTCCTCAGAGTTGAGGTTATAAGTGGAGGCACGGGCTGAAACTGGTTTTTCAGGGACATAGCGGTTAGCCTTCCTATTAAAAAAATTGTTATCTTGTTAGTTTTATTATATTTGGAAGAAGGTATAGGAAAGGTAGATAGATGAGTTCCGATAGAATGAAACCTAGGTCGGGGAATTGGGCGGTGACAATCAATTTTCTTTAAGAGGCAACCATTACCTCTTTGTCCATTGGCAGCAGTGTAAAGTGTGAACTGTGTTCTTCTTTTCATTGTAAAGGCCATATTGTGTTCGTCCCCCTTTTATATGTTTCTATCCACCTTTCCTATACCTTCTCCCTAATAAAATATAATTACCTCACAAAGCGAAAAGAGGTTTTCCTTATTGAGTTATATCTCATTAGTTTATAATCTAGGCCTAACTATAATAATTCATTTTAAATGTAAGCTTTTGACTCTACAATTTCCTGACAGGGGTAAACCCCTTCAATTCTCTTTTGATGTTTACTAATGTGTACAAAAATGACTGTCATTATGAGTTATTTATATACAAATTAGAGATGGGATGCTCAAATCCTATGGTATTAGAGATTTGTAAACATCTCAAAATGATTCTCTGATTCAATTATTAAGAGTTTGATTTGAAATCACAAAAAAGGGCAAAATTGTATTAATATAACTAGTTTACTCAAGAAATATAGGATTTGATCCTGTCAGACACCTTAGAACAGTCGATAGCGTGTCTGCCTATTGAGCTAAGAGTCCCGGTTTCGATTCCCAGCATGGCTGAAAAATGTATCACTGGTGAAATGTGGGTTTACCATTTCACATTGATAAATTAACAGCCAGGGACTGGACGTTGTGCCTGTCCTAGTATGAAGTTATGACAGGCCTAGCAAGTCGGTAGTGGAAAATATAAATGACCCAGGCCATAGGCTGGAAACAGTAATGGCTGTAAAGGATTCAATCCATTTCTAATATAAATACATTTTAAACTTGTTCACAATTCTCAAAGGAACCATGTACCTACCCTGATAGGTAGTAGACTTACCTTGATTGGCTATACTATGGTGGTATCTATTAGATAAAAGTTGAATCAAGGAAAATGAGCCTTTCAGTATAACTTTAAGATTCATCATGGCAAGGCTTGCCATAATATTCTATATCAGAGGTTTCCAACTGGTGGACTATGATGTATTTCTTTTTTTGCAGCCCACAAAGTTTCTTGAAAAATGAATCTACTCTAGTAAAATTGATATTTTCAGCTGAGAAACGGAATGTTTTGACTTGGCACGAGAAAAATCCACGAAAGCTGAGGCTCATTAAGTAATAAACTTAACTGTGCTCTATTTTTATAATAGCTTGTGTATCTCCGCGGGTCCTATTTCTTTCCACCCCTTACTTGCTTATGATGCGGCCCGCCACGAGACTTGTGGATTCAATGGTGGCCTTCGGGCACTTTTAAGGTGGAAACCCATGATCTAGAGTAAAAATAATTAAGATTATTCTGCCGATAGGAACAAAAGTGAAAGAGAGTGTAAAGTTAGAACAAGAAGGAATTGATAAATAGTTGGCAAAGCTTAGAGCAAATTAGTGTTGGACATTTTGGAAAGTGCTTATTTAAGATGTTTTATATTGGTTAACATTTGTGTAACTGTCCTTCAGCATTTCCACCAGGGAGAAGTACTCCCGTGTGATACACATGATTGCTGATCAAGTGCTCAACTACAAAGGACACCGCTTTTCTATTAATGACATTGCACCCGTATGGAAGAAGGATTGCCGCATGTGGCTGTGGAAATCTGTCAGGAATGCACACAAAAACCAAAGGAATTCAGAAAAAAATGAAAACTATCAATAGTCCTATCTAGACAACTCTGAATTATAAATTACGGTACATTTTAACTAATTTTATTGAAGCCGATTTCTGCCTGAGCAACAAATATTGAGAGAATATTACTATCGCCAAACACATGATATAATAATGAATTAAAATAATGAAGCCATTTTCTAAATAAAATAATTAAGTTTATACTAAACTATATATAATTTTTGAAAATATTCCTTATTAAAAAAAATTTAAATTCTTACTCTCAGTGAACAAATATTTATTTAATTCATTTAAGACTAAATATTATGAACCATAATAACTAGCCACTATCTGTAAAGTAAGAAAACATCTATCCAATATAATTGCAAATGACTAAATGTGTTTGTACAGTCACACTTGAAGATTTGTAGTTTGATAGTTTAATTTAACTGATAGTGGCGTATTGATTCTACCCTCCCACTTCCGCTGCTAGATCCATGCTAGGATTCAAAAGAGCGCCTTCAAGTTCTTCTCCGCACTCAAACCTTACGAAATCAATTAGAGATACTCCAGAGTCCGCCAATAGTTGGGCAACCGTGATAGTTGGGTCCAGCAGGTATTCTTGGTAGATCATACACTGCTCATCATCAGGATTAGCAGCTGGTTCATGAACGCCTGCTTCTCCTAGCTTGGTGGGGCTCATTCCTGTAAGTCACAACAAACAGTTCATCATCAGGATTAGCAGCTGGTTCATGAACGCCTCCTTCTCCTAGCTTGGTGGGGCTCATTCCTCTAAGCCACAACAAACAGTTCATCATCAGGATTAGCAGCTGGTTCATGAACGCCTACTTCTCCTAGATTGGTGGGGCTCATTCCTGTAAGTCACAACCAACAGTTCATCATCAGGATTAGCAGCTGATTCATGAACGCCTACTTCTTCTAGCTTGGTGGGGCTCATTCCTGTAAGTCACAACAAACAGTTCAGAGGAATCGGATAAAAACTAATACAAAACTAATCAAGGTGGTTGGAGGATTCTGACCAGTGAATGAATATTAAATTGTAGGGCCTTGTATTAGTCTGTGAATCTGTTTACAATTGTTTTCTTCTATCTCGGTGGAACATTCAAAGAAAACATCTTACTCGTAGCGCTATCTTGGGCTAGTTTCCAATCTTGACTCCTTTTATAGTGTGCTTCATATTAAACTTTCCGAAATAGCACTTTAAGGTCTGATTCTTTAAATCATATCATTAGAATAACAACCTTGGAAAAAATGTGTTCATTTGAACAAGTTTCTTTTCTGGTGAAATTTAATTGAGTGAGCAAGTTTAAATGTAAACAGAGGAACTAATTTTCAACTAAGTTCATGTTGCACATTAGCATTGACAGCTTTTGTTCCCGTTAATAGATAGTTACGTTTAGATAATTTTTGTGAATCAATTCAAGAAGTAGAAGCGCTAGTGTATCTAAAAAGCAGGTGTGTTTGGGGTACCGACTGGCAAACCCAGTGAGAAAACTTAGATACGGATGGGATGATAACATTAGAATGGACCTGATGTTTACTTTGCAGCTACTGCTGTAGTGTAATATGAATTTAAATAAAACTTATTGCAATAAGCCTATACAATACATATACAACTTTTTTTTACAATTTATTTTGCCATTAAATGGATGGATATAGAAAGGTGCTTAGAAACTAATTTAACATTATTTTAGATTTACTTAAACTAGTAAACTTGATTTTATTTTATAACTTAAACTCAAAGATTGAACCTAGTTCCTAACACTGATAATAACATATATGTGTATTCACTTTATAAATGCAGTTTCCATTAATTGTAGCAACCTTATAGAGTATAGAAGCACAACACTAGCCTATATTAAAATTTTGTAGATTTCCAAGACAGATGCTCTGCTCTCACCTACAATATGTTGGCACAGTTGTTTGCCGAGTTGTTCTGTCGACAACTGTCCTGGCGCTTTGTCAATATGTGTCTCTGGCGAGTTCTCTCTAAGCGCAACAAGAGCACCATATTTTCCGAGCAGGGTCCCTGTTTGAATTGGCGCTGCGGGATGGGTGTAGCCAGCAAGAGTTACTCCTTCTTCAGCTAGGAAACAAAATGCCCGCCGAAGGGAGAGGTTTTCACCCAAATTCCCGATATGCAATGCCATGTGATCTACCAGCAGCTTGCCATCCTCAGCTGGCAAACACTTTAGTCTTTCAGATGTTAGCTGAAACTGAGCACAATTTGATTTATAAACAATTTGAAGTACTACTAAATATTTTTAATGGTATACGAGACCTTTGCAGGATTAAAGAGAAAGCATTTTAGAGGTATTTCACCCATAATAGAATGGAAGGAGAGTGGGAAACCATTTAGGAAAACCACCTTCAGTAGATCCAACCGGGATTCAAACCCCAATCTACCCGTCATAGGCAGGCCAGTCTTAACACGAGTGTGACACCTTAAGACGTTTGAAACCCGAGGCGGGTAGCAGTTCTCTTACAGTATTTGAAAATATGTATCGTAGTTATCTAGCTAGACTTGCAAGAAAAAAAAGTAAACGCAATAGACTACAAATAATACATAATTATTAATTATGTATATCATTAACACAAATTAATTAAACAAAAATATTTTCTCTTGAAGATATTAAAAAGTGTCTCATAATTAAATAATTAGCTTGAGGTGAGATGGAAAGCAGCTCAAGAAAAAGCCAGTAATTTTGCAATTTTCATTGCAAAACTTTTTTTTGGCAAATATAAATAAAATATTGTTCCAGTAGCAATGTTTGGTTAAATTTTCTTCAAATGGTGACCTCAACATTTCTTGAATATCTGTCGAGTGTGTCCTGATATTTAATGACACCTTTTCCTTTTATTTAATTTTTTTTTTCGCATTTAACTCCGCTATACTCTTGACAGATATTCAACAACTGTTGATACCACTGTGCGAAGAAAATTAAACTAAACTTTGCTACTGACACAATATTTCATTTATTTTGGCTAAATGAGTATTTTGCTATGAAAACTACAAAAACACTGACATTTTGTCACCTCCCCTTCATCCCCACCATGATTAACTTTCTCGCAGTACTTTTGATCACATTAGCGGGTGTTTTCATTCACTGTGGGCTTCAGTATTAAAATAATTCTTATCATCATAATATAATGCTGTCTAAGTGTGTGTGTAAAACACTATACAGTCAACTCTCGATTCTATGACCTTTCACGGTTCCCTGGAAAAGGGTTGTTATTTCGAAGGGGTCGTTATTGGAATTTTAACAGATTTTGTTCCACCCCTGACCTTTATACGAAAAAATTGCATTTTTTAGACAATACGTAAAAAATAAAATAAAACCTACCTATTTCTTGAAGAAGGTACTCCTTTCACTCATTTCGTCAAAATTATAAGTTCGTATCAAATAAAAAAAAAATAGCGTGGGTCATCAAAAATCGTTCACAAAATACAACCAAAAACGGAACCAAATCAAAATAACAATGTTAAACAATAGCATGGGTCGTCAAAAATTGTTCACAAAATCAAACCAAAATAGTAACCGAATCGAAATAACTATGGCAAAAGCAAGCCTGGCGCGTGATGTAGCGGCAGTCGCACGCGGGGAACCATTGTCTTGCTTGTGGGAGGGGGTGGACAGAGTCAAGTGATATTGGCTGGCGTTGATGAGGTGGTGTCTTTTTTTATACCTGACCCACCCCAGTTACTAGTAATACAGCGCTCACAAAGATAATTGCAACGCAGCGACCTAAATAAATGCAACAAACACATTTTACAGCCGATTTCCTTAAACTTTTCAACCTTTTTNGTAACCGAATCGAAATAACTATGGCAAAAGCAAGCCTGGCGCGTGATGTAGCGGCAGTCGCACGCGGGGAACCATTGTCTTGCTTGTGGGAGGGGGTGGACAGAGTCAAGTGATATTGGCTGGCGTTGATGAGGTGGTGTCTTTTTTTATACCTGACCCACCCCAGTTACTAGTAATACAGCTCTCACAAAGATAATTGCAACGCAGCGACCTAAATAAATGCAACAAACACATTTTACAGCCGATTTCTTTAAACTTTTCAACCTTTTTCCCCACATTTTTCACGGTTCCCCAAAAAAGGGTCGTTACTTCGAGAGGGACGCTATTCCCGGGGTCGTATAATCGAGAGTTGACTGTACTAGCTATGAGAAGAGGTAGCACACACATTTTGTGGTGAGCCATGAGTGAATAGGAGATTTTTGTAAATTGAAGGTGAAAAGATGAAGCAACTAAGTATGTAACTATCTACAGATATATGTTGTCAAATTATAAGTATGTGGAGAAAATGTCCTCACAATTTATTTGTATTCATAATGTTGTACATAACACTGGGCTATAAACATTTTATATTATTACATAACCAACCATGACAAGTCTTTCCCATGATTCATCGTATTTACTTCAAAACTTTGAAAGGGCTGATCATGATCTTAACCCTCTGTTGGTGGAGCCTCGTCTCATAACGCCGATGGTGGCGAGGGTGAATGCCGTCAATCTGTTAATGTTTTATACTTGTCATATTTATATAGTTTGAGAATTTTATCATCTTTTTAATTTTGTTTTGTATTATTTTGGTTGAGAAGTTATCACTTACAATTTTTTATTAAAAGAATTTAACAATCACAAACAAATTACAAAAAAAGATATTTAAAAAAATCACAAACTTGGTAAATAATTATCAGCTTATACAAAATTATTACAAATTACGACACACTAAAGTTAATGTACTAGCATTTTTAGAACATATAAAACTATACTACTTAGAATTAATTATAAAATTTTTAAACAAGGAAAGATTAAATTGAACTAAAAACAGAACAAATGTTGAAACTTATTGATTACGATAAAAGTATTTATGCTTGCTAATATTTTTTCAAAGTGAAGTACTGAACTTTGTTTACCCGAGTTTTAGTCACTATCCTCCGGGGGCAGTTCTGGCAAATAGTGATTGTATGCTTAACACAGATAGGGAACTGGAAATTAGCACATCTAGATGTTATCTTACAATTCTTCTTTTTTGTACAGTAACCACACTTGAACCTTCCTTGGCCTACTTGGGGTGATGGAGCTCGTTATTTTGTGGTCAGTAAAGATGCTGGTGAATTCTTACCCAAAGATCTCTGTGAATACCATTGTTGAAGCTCTTATAGTCATATGACTGTTGACTAGATCTAAGCCTAAGGTTTTCAACAGCTTCCTTCGATAAATATTTTCTCTCGTGTTAATTGGAAAAATTATTTGGGCGTTGATTGCGCCAACATCAAGTAAATTGAAAAATATTCAAAAAGGCCATCTGTAACCGACCCTTGCCACAGTATATTGGGTTTTTAACTTGTCTACTACGTCTACACCACCTTTTGTAAGGTTGTACAAGGTAAGAGCACTTGGTTTCATCAAGTCAACTGTAGTTTCATCAATGTCATCGGAATCATGCATTGTTGAATTAAGTATTACATTTCTGTACCTCTTTGGTACGTAAGACACTAATACAGCATCTTCATCAAAAACAAACAATCTTAAATTTTCTGGTCTTCTTCGAGAGTTCACGTCAGGTGGAATTTCAAAATTTTCTTCCTTCTTCTTGTACCCATCACGATTAGACTTTATTGTTCAACCAGTTAATTCACAAGACCAACCAAAGTGAACCAGTTATCTACTGTTATCCACTGAAACTAATTGGTTCTATCAACTTTTTTACAATACTAGTTGGTTTTATTATCAAAGACAAATGGACCATCTGGTTGAATACCAACATATACCTCCATTTTCAATGTGTAAAACATCTGCGAATCTACCAGTGAAAAAATCTTGAGCCCACATTTTGCCGGCTTTTTAGGCATGTACTACCTAAAACTACACCTCCCACGAAATGACTCCAACATCTCATCAATTATAACATACTCTCCAACTGAATAATGGTCTTGACAGCGCTGAATAAAACTCTCGAATAATTCCCTGATAGTTAGTTTATCTATGGCTTTTCTTGTTTCCGCTTTGTCAAAATGAAGAGCCCTGAGCAACAAATAAAATCTTCTGTACGACATCACCAAATGAAAAATTTCAGGGGCTGTCAGGTGATTTGCTCAAAAATCTTCAACAATACGATGAGAAGATTTCATTTTCCCAGTGTGAGTACCTATAGAAAACCTCTTAGAGCTTTAATTTTGTCAATGTTGCTGTCCACATTACTTTCTCGCATATATTTAGTTCTTACTTTATGTAGACGATCATTTACAGTGTAACACAATATGTCTTCTAACACATTATCTGGGGAAAAAAGACACTATGATTCATAAACAGTTTTAGCATCCTGAGCAGTTCTCTAAACTCCAGGAGGATGTATGACGATGTTTCTTTGTCTCTAGAATCTGCTGGAAGCATGAGGATTAATGTTCCATAAAGTGACGTTGTAACACCCAACGTAATGCAGCCTGGAACTTTCAGGTTGATCTTGACCTATGTCATCCCCAGACACTTCAGAATTACTCTTGTGTTCACTGTTGGCTGGTTGTTTGAAATAGTTAGGTCTTCATCCGAGTTATCTAACAGCCATTGATTAATTTGACCTTCCTGATCCATTTTCAATCAAACAATAATCGTACAAAATAAACTACACTATGATTTTAAGATTAAATAATAACACAATCAGCCAGTCGAGGGGAGCGCCGCGCTCACTAATACGGCAACATTCAAAGCATGAGAGCATGACACAGACTGAAGGTATCGCCTGGTCTTTTCATAACCATTCCTCCACTGCTAATATTCTAATGGGGATTCATTGTTCTTACGCTGTTTCATCGCACATGCCAAACAAACAAAAAAAAGTAGTGAGTGCTGCACTCACCTTTCGACCAATATAACCAATGACCATGTAACCCAACTTCAAATCTTAATAGCCTTAATTGTATGAAACAAAAATGTATAGGTAGCTCAAGTAAATACAAAGATTAACCCGTGTGTCAAAAATTTGATGAAACCCTTAAACGAGTATTATTTTTCTGTGCAATGAATATCTTTTTCAAAACTTTGAAGAAAATAAATGAAGTTATTTTTCATTGTTTAAAATAACAGTAATATGTTATTGTTAAATTTATTTACATTTACTTATATTGGGCCTGTATATTTACATTGTCATTTCTTTATTCCTTTCCAGTTTACTAATCTAGGATAGGTATCATTTTTAAGTATTCTTGGGTTTGGCTCATTGGTAGTCACAATTTCTCTTGACAATGAAATGCTAAAACATTATAATCAGACGGAAACAATGATCAGTCATTATTTTTAAAACGGAGAATATGCCAATTAATTCTACCTAGAAAGAAATAGTTATTTGTTTTTGATACAATTCTTTTTAATATAGCAAGTCCAATAAAACACTTGATTTCTCGAATGTGTCCTACTTATGGTCCTTGCTCTAAAGTTTCAACAAACCTTTTACTTACATATTTAATTAGTTATGATCTGATTAACATATCACAATTAGTCATATCAATTTATCAATAAACCACTTTTAGTAGATAACATACATACTAATGAATAATTTACAGATCTTGGTCTGAATTGAAACATATTTAGACATTATGTAATATTTTAGGAACAAAATTTGTTCAAAATATATCCAATTTATGAAGGCAAATGTTAGGATATGTTAAGACACTTAAAAGCGGTTAATTTAGGACAAGTGCTTAACCAATATTCTTCAAAAGCCAATCAAGTAATAAGTGCTATCAAATAAATCTGGCAAATATTATCTGTTATAAATTCCAAGCTAAACTGGTTATATAACAAATATGCAAAAGGCCTAACAGTAAGAAATTTATCAATTAACTAAACCATTTCAGTGATATAGTAAGTGAAAATTAAATATTTAAAATACTTGTCCAATTTAAGACGGATTCACACTGAGAGGGTTGTGTCGTGTTGCTACCATTCACACTCAAAGGACTGTCGTCTCGTTACCTTGCTCTGACTGATTGGGTCACCATAGTTACTTTTGACATGGAGTTTTTACACTGTGTACTTCCAAATAACTTCTTTAATGAGGTTATTATCATATTCTTTATGTTGCAAGTTATATATTTGTACCATGCACATTAGCGCCTATATATTTGTACCATGCACATTAGGGCCTATATATTTGTACCATGCACATTAGCGCCTATATATTTGTACCATGCAAATTAGGGCCTATATATTTGTACCATGCACATTAAGTTTCCTTCTGCCATAATTACTGCACATGATGGTTGTGTTGAAATGTTCTACAGATATTGTCAGGTTTAGATAAGATCCTTCTGTGTAAGTTCGCCTTTGCTGAAAGAAGACAAACTAGGAGAAACGACACATGGTCATACATAGGGCGCCTGGATTTCAATGCACCTACCGTGCTGGACCATGACCTTGGGAAAACACGCTTGAATCAATTCAAGACAACACAGTCAAAGCATAGTTGGCGCAAAGCCCTTTAAATGTGAATCAAACAACGGTCATACAAGGTTACTCATATGAAAATGACCAGTTTGAAATTGTCTGCAGCACAGCACAACTGGCACAGAGTCGGCGCACAGCCCTCGCAATGTGAATCAAACAACGGTCATACAAGGTTACTCATATGAAAATGACCAGTTTGAGATTGTCTGCAGCACAACACAACTGGCACAGAGTCGGCGCACAACCCTATAAGTGTGAATCAAACAACGGTCATACAAGGTCACTCATATGAAACGGACCAGTTTGAGATTATCTGCAGCACAACACAACTGGCACAGAGTTGGCGCACAGCCGTTGCAGTGTGAATCAAACAAGTCATACAAGGTTACTCATATGAAAATGACCAGTTTGAGATTGTCTGCAGCACAACACAACTTGTACAGATTCGGCGCACAGCCCTCACAGTGTAAATCCAACTTAGTGTATAATAGTTATAATGTTTTCACCTGCATCGAAGGGCACACAGAATAAAAGTCAGGCTCAGCTGGTCCGGCTCGCCTGTGACGAGGAGGTCGGTATTTAAATTAAGGCAAATAATTCCGAGGGTGGTTTTTCATAAATGGGTTTCCAATTACCATTCATGAAGTGAGGGCAGGTTGGTTGTAAAGCTGCGTACACACTAGAGGCAGAGGCACTGTGAGTGCGCACCATTCATGAAGTGAGGGCAGGTTGGTTGTAAAGCTGCATACACACTAGAGGCAGAGGCACTGTGAGTGTGCACCATTCATGTAGTGTGGGCAGGTTGGTTGTAAAGCTGCGTACACACCAGAGGCAGAGGCACTGTGAGTGCGCAGCACCATTCATGAAGTGAGGGCAGGTTGGTTGTAAAGCTGCGTACACACTAGAGGCAGAGGCACTGTGAGTGCACACCATTCATGAAGTGAGGGCAGGTTGGTTGTAAAGCTGCGTACACACTAGAGGCAGAGGCATTGTGAGTGCACACCATTCATGTAGTGAGGGCAGGTTGGTTGTAAAGCTGCGTACACACTAGAGGCAGAGGCACTGTGAGTGCACACCATTCATGTAGTGTGGGCAGGTTGGTTGTAAAGCTGCGTACACACTAGAGGCAGAGGCACTGTGAGTGCGCAGCACCATTCATGAAGTGAGGGCAGGTTGGTTGTAAAGCTGCATACACACTAGAGGCAGGGGCACTGTGAGTGCGCACCATTCATGTAGTGAGGGCATGTTGGTTGTAAAGCTGCGTACACATTAGAGGCAGAGGCACTGTGAGTGCACACCATTCATGTAGTGAGGGCAGGTTGGTTGTAAAGCTGCGTACACACTAGAGGCAGAGGCACTGTGAGTGCGCACCATTCATGTAGTGAGGGCAGGTTGGTTGTAAAGCTGCATACACACTAGAGGCAGGGGCACTGTGAGTGCGCACCATTCATGTAGTGTGGCATGGCAAATACCCAAATCTGCCCCGCCTCGCTGCGCGAGCCTACCCGCTGGTCTATCAGTGTATCAAAGTGAGGAGTTGCTCAGTGCGTGCCTCACCTTCATCGATGGTAAGGTCCTTTGAAAGACCTGTTCTATTGCTGGTTAATCGTCACCTATGTAGATATAGTTGTGATGACCACCTACATGTTTCTTCATGTTTTCCTTTAGCTTTTCCACCTGATATATAATATGATCAAATTCACACAAGCCGTTGCGGTGTTGACGTCTGACATTGTTGTTGCCTAAGTTTAAATGTCATAGAAAAGTGGAGCACAGACTAAGCATTCTCATGTGGGGCGACTCTACTTCTAGTGTGTGCAGCTTTAGAGGCGAAGGAAAACCACAAACATTCTAGAGTAGGGTTTTTATTACACCACATCTTAATACCTGTTTGGATTATACGCATATGTACTAAATGCATTAAAGTGTTAGGGATGAAAGAGGCTAAATTTGGAAGAAATGCACCAACATTTGTGGAGGAAAAGAGAGAGAGAATAAACAATAATTTAGGACACTCCCAATCAAATGTACTTGACAAGGATTTGAACCTCGATTTCCTTGTCAACAGTTCAGTCTATTATGAAAGTGACACCATAAACCAATTTACCACTGAAGAGGCTTAGGATAAGTTAGGCTAAATAGCCAAGGAAAGTAATTGTAATTAACTTATATACTAGGCTAAATAAATTGCTGTTTTTTATAAAGATTTGTCATTGAGCTGAACCCTCTATGCAGTGAAGTAAATACAAACCTTAGTTATTGGGGACACCAATGGTTGTTTTTTTGTGAAATGTGCGCAGGCATCAGCAATAGTTCTGACCAAGCTTTGGAAGTTCTTATTCCTAGCCACGAAATCGGTCTCACAGTTCACTTCCACAATGGTGCTGCTATTTTTATCTACTGAGACTGCGACAACACCTTGAAGAGTTGGACGACCTGCCAACTTGGTGGCTTTGGACCAACCAAGCGCTTGTGCTTGTTCTTTTAGCCATTTCTCTGCCTAATTGACACAAAAAATGGCATCATCCGACAACTCAGCTGACATTAAAAACAATCTTTTTTAATATGATAATGGCCGGTTGCAAGTCATTGGGCTATAAGCTAAGTGTCTAGGCCTAAATTGTTCTAAGAAAGTTTCATTAACAGAGGGAACCTTTTTCAAAAAAGTTTATTTACTTGCATTTAAACGATTATCATGTGATTATGGTTTTGGTGATGCCAAATATCAAGTTGTGCTTTTAATAGATTATTTAATAGCCTATACCAAGAAATTAAGTCATTTAATTGTATAAATTTTTAAACTAGGCTAACTTATATTTTGTTCTTGGAAGTTGCTAAAAGTGGACCAGGAGTTCAGAATAAGCGGAATGTTATTGGGTGAAATATGTGAGTTTTAAAATAATTTTTTCTCTGATTTAGAATCTTTTTACAAAAGGCGGTTTGTTTTGTTATAATCGGAAATTTGCTTAGGCTATGTTGTTGTGTTTACAAGTGCCATAAAACATAACAGGTCTAATAAAAGTGACACAAAAAAAAATCCCACCCTCTTCTCATAATAACCCCAAAAAACACAAGTTTTTAACCTTCCAGGCGTAAAATAGAAATTACGGGATCCTGAAATATCTTGCAATAAGATTCCAGCTATTAATTTTTTTTAAACTAGGTATCTCCAACTTACTTATGTTTTTATATTTGTAAATTTACTTTTTATTGTTTTGTGTGGACCTATAGATGGTAAAAAAATATATTTGATTTACTCTTATAACATAAAAAATAAAAGAATCCCTACCTCTTTACGTTATATTCACAAAAACTGGCTAGATTCAATTCTATGTGATTGTTTTTCTTAACATTGCATAACTTGCGTTAAAGACTCTTGGCCCTAGCCTACTACCCAGACTATTAAACTCATATTTCTAATTGCAATTCAGCCCAAGTCAGATTATAATTTACCTTTTCTAAATCGTTGTTATGGAGTTCCAGAGCTTTTTTACAGTTTGAAAATGTGTATCCAGTTTTTTTTCTTAACTTTGCTAATACACTTTTATTTAATCGGACATTGTTCCACAATGGTTGACAGACGTGTAGAAGACGTATATTTTGTCGGATCATCATAAAGTATTAATAAACTAGTTTTAAAAATACGATGAACTCAAGTAATTTACATATTAGACTATAATATAGCGGTAGCTATAGTAAACAAAAAAAAGTATACGCATAAGTGACATAACCTAAAATCAAGATAATAGATTTCAGCAGAAGAGCAAGTTAACACGACACTAAGTGTCTGCTCAACGTTATAGTGATCAGACATTTGTACTTTGAAGCCAAAAAAGCGCTAGTATCTTCACATGTTAACACGCGCGCTATTCAAATACTGTGGAGAAGTTTAAACCATTAAGTTTTCATTTCATGGTTTTAAATAATAATATGGTGACCAGAGAAAATAATTAATTTAAAAAAACAGGACATTGTTAGTAAATTACATATCTACTAATAATTGTTTGCTAAGGATTGTAATAGTATTTTAAATTGCTTAGTAGTTCTAAATAAATATTATCTTTATCAAAATATCTCGGTACAGTGGAGGAGGGAGAGAATTTAATGGTGACCTCATTATAGAAAATTATGGCATCCAATAGAATTAATATGTTAATCTATTGGGTGGCATTTTGAATAATTTGTCCATAAATTAAGACCAGTAAGACAAAGTTACGTTTTTATTCGAAGTATTTTACGTGCGATTGTCGAATTAACTTATTATTTTAGCATGCGACATTAACTCAACACTATAGAAGTAATTAATTCATATCTTTGAAAAGAGAAACCCATATTATGTCAATGTTAGTAATTTTGGTCATGCCGGGAATCAAACCCGGAACCTTTAATTAAAGGTGGACATCCTACCGTCAGAGCTAAAGTCAGACTATAATAACAATTAAAACGGAACATGAAAAGGTATTTTTTAGCCAGGCCTACAAATGAAAAAAGTAATTTCAGCATTAGTATTATTTATTTTTTAAATTGCAATGATTATTCACAGATTACACTAGATTTTAAATGAAATAACAGTTTCTATTCATCCAAAATTCACAAGTACTTCTAATAGTGTTTGTTTAACACAATCATAAATAGCTGTTTTTAGACACCATGTGTTCATAACAACCATATGAAGCGATCACAGCGCTAGCTAATATCGTGGCAAACTATGAAAATAAAAGCTTCAAAGTCTTATCAACTTTTACAAACCTGCTTCGGTGGCTGCATGGTCTAAGACATCACTCTCGTGTTGGACTAGATTGCCGATGATAGGGAGATTGGGGCTAGAATCGAGTTTGGGTGTACTGAGGGTGGTATTTACAAACTAGCTTTACACTATCCTTTCACGCTAATGTAGATACAGGTCCTTTAAATTTAACCTTTCTAATCCCTATCCCATTATAATAATGAATACATATGCATGCATATAGCCTGAACAGGTCGTAAGACATGGTGCATAAAAAACAAACTTGTACATGCCGTGTAGTGAGGACTGTGGCCAGCCCCAAAAGATAAGCTCCTAAACTTCTCAAAAGTTAAAGGTTTAAATGAAAGAGAGCTAGGACACCGTAATTATTTTATCTCAAACACTCATAGAGAGCTTAATTATAGCCATCTAAACCATGGATGTCGAGAGATGGTTTGTGCTGTTCAACACCCGCACCTCGCCTCCCATAACACCAATTATTAACTTATAAAATCATTCAATTTTCAAAAATGCGTTAAAGAAAGACCACTTACAGTAACTTCTAAAGGCATCTAATTAAAATAAAAATTCTAAGGGTAGCCTATCCATTTAAAAAAAATTGCTGGTGGAAGATAACTTCAAATAGCTTTTAGAGGCATATAATTTTCAAAAATCAAAAATAAGACAAAGGACATTCTAAATTTCTTCTAGGGCATTCAGAATTTCAAAAAAATTCTGGTGGGCAATTCTTAAAATAGCTTTTAGAAGCATCAACATTTTCTTTAAAAAAATTCCGAAGGAAAACTACTCTAAATAACCTTTACGAGTACCCATTTTTTTAAATGTGGGGAACACTCTTCTTAATGGTTATTAAAAGAGTGAAGTTTAAAAAAAATATCTAAATGACAATGGTATGAGAAAAATTAATAGGTATGCTGTACTCTAAAAGTTGCAATGGAGATTTGGGTGCCGAGGACCCTCAACCACCATTGTCCAAGAACGTCAAGGGATTATTTCAAGGGCTATATTTGAAGATGGGTCCATATAGAACAGTGGTTCTCGAACATTTATTATTTCCCTTTAACTGTATGCTATCTTAGGAAATTGAGCCCTCTCCCCCCTTCTCCCATATTATCTTTTTTTATTTATCCATAATGATGATTACCATACCCTAAAAATGTAATAAAAGTAACTTCATGGTGTCAGCCCGCATTCAGGCTATAGCTACCGAGTGGCTACCAAACTGTTTGGCGAATTGGTGTCAACTCTTGTGGATAGAGGGTGTCATGTGGTCAGCACAACAATGACTCCAGCCATTAAGCCCGGCTTTCTATACCGGAGCCACTACTTCTTTATTTGAGTAACTCTTTATTTATCCACTCTAGGCTGAATCTAACCAGTTCCAGACCCACTGCTTCCCAGATAATCTGGACGCGGCGGGAATCAAACCTGGAACCTCTGGGTCCGTAACCAGATCCTATGACCACTAGACCACAAAGGCGGTCCTCAAATTGTAATGATATCTACATGGTTAGAAATTTAAGTAAATATTAATGTCGGGGACTAGGAGTGGTATGGGCACATTTCTGAATGCATAAGAGAGACAGATCCTATTCAATTACTCTAGGCAAGAGTTAAGAAAAGGTTTTACGAAATTTAATCTCTAAAGGGTTAAAAAAGGGTGTTGAAAGTTTTAAAAATTCACTGATGGATCTTTCGAACCAGTGGACGTAGAACCTTAAAATTTTTATATGAGGGCTCCTTTATAAAACTGTGTGATAATTTTTTTTTAAATATTTTAAAAAAAATCTGCCCCTAAAGGGGCATAGAGGGAAAAGGTTATTGGAAAATCTTATGTTCTTCGACACGATGGGTCCCGTGGTGCAGGCACAGATGGTGGTGATGCTCAAAATTAATATAAACAACTAGCCTATTATACAGTGAGGTAAAAAACTGAAATTTGGCAACTAGGGAAAGGGACTCTACTGGTGCATATATATTACATAGATAGGGGCACAAATTTCATAAGTGTGAAAAATTGAATAGGTAACAAAAATACATTTATTATTTAAATAATTTAAAAAGGTGATATGGGAGTAGCCCGGTGGATCACCTGTCACGTGTTGTGATTGGCCAAAATTTCTCACGTGACCACGCCTCCTCGCTCTCAGATTGGTGGTTGGTTCCCCCTCCCACCCCTCCTCTCCTCACTGACCTCTTTTCCCAAGTACGAAATGTCCTCCCCCTACAGCCCCTCCCCCTACAACGCCCGCCCCTCTAAACCCCCTCGCCTACCACCCAGTACATGTAGATTCTTGGTGATTAAATATTAATGATTGTTAATTGATTATTGCTAATTAATTATTGGCTATGATTCAGGTGTTGGAGTTTTTATTCATTGATTGGGGGGAGCAAACGGTCTGTGACGTTTCGGCATGAGGGCTCTGCCCAAAGCTCACGCTATGACTGTTGGGGGTAGAATGAACATTGACTCCTCCATAACAAGACACTACTGGACTGCCCAGCACGAACCTTCCCTGAAGACCGTTTGGGGAAGAGTGTGAAAAATGGTTCCCCTGCCTTGAGACCCCCTTTCACTTCCCCTAATTAGAGGTATATGTCGCAACCCTGGTGCCAGTCTGGCGGGTCGACAAGACAAGTCAGGACAAGAATATCGCAACTCTGTTGCCAGCATGGTGGCCCTACAAGACGAGTTGAGACAAGAATAGATATTGAGGTCATTGACCAGGGCAATGGGTTTTGCCTGGCGCCAGGTTGGCGGGCAGACAAGACAAGTTGGGACTCGTAAGGGACCTAACGTAAATAAAACACAGATATTAAAAATATTTATATATATATATTAAACATTATAGCCATCATACATAATATTTATTATATATTTTTACAGGAATGCCTCATATATTCGTTCATACGTTTTTCTACAGTGTATCTTAGATGCGTTAGTAAAATTGTTTTTAGTTCACAATCCAGCATGTAATAGTCCAAACCGACGACTTGACGTGTAAAGTAGGTAGCACTGATAAGATCCAGGTTTTTAATGTGCTTTTTCCACCGTAGGCTGTTCTAGGTAGTCGACATCCGCCAATTCGGTTAGCGTGTCGCATACATCCACGACGAGTGTGTTGATCAAATTGTTGCAATAGTGGGCGACGGGTGTCGACCACATGTCCCGTCGGTCGACGGCGACGTCAATGAAGTCCCACACCTCACAAAGACGTGCCCAGCTAGGTGCTAGATAGGTGACCCGTTTGAGTCCGGTGTCTTGTTTCTCGCTGATGACGACCATACGGTCACCGCACATGCGTCTCAGAGAGATTTCATGATTAGTCAGACTAATCTTATTAGGAGGTTGCGTGTTGCTGAAAAACTTTGATATTACAGACTTTTAGCTACCCAGTTCTTGCCACTCTGTACGGTTAAACACAGCACAGTTCCCTCCACATTTTTCTAGCTGGACATAGGGTGTAAAGTTGTTCTTGACACTCATGCCGACGATGACTATCTTGGCGTCGACTCTGTTCAGCGGGAACAAAGTGTTGAAATTACTGGTGATGGCGAGTGGCTTCACCGGCTTTGCTTTACTGGCGCAAACGTCTTAACCTTCCATGATGTTTAGCGGTTTAGCGAATATGGGTGGGCGCGCTGCTTGGATGCAACCTCTTTAAGGGCGGCAGGACCCTACAGTCTTGAAAAACCTGTTGTAATCTCTCACCACATTAGCGTCGTTGGCTGTATGATTGGTGGGCGAGTATAGGCTTTGGAAAGTTTTCATCGGGATTTTCTGTGTGCGATAGAGAGGTACATGAGACAGTAATGGCCGCAAACGTCTGAGGCGATGCTTTGAAGTTGTAGCGTGCTATGGGACGTGTGGAAAGTGTTTTTGTGTATAAATGCCAGATGCGACTTTTTGGGGTGGAAAACCATAATTGTCAAAATATTCTCCCACGCCGTTCTTGTTGATAAGGATGGCGACCCATTGCGTCCCAAACTTGGTGTGTGGATCAGTGTTGATGATTAGAGTGGCAGGTCAAGCTATTCTTGCAGGTAGTTGATCAGCAGGGAAAACACCCGACCGTACAGAACGGAACCACGGGTTTGTTTTTAGCGCACGTCTTATGGTGTGTGTGTCCATCTTCAATCATCCAATCTCGAAGTCCCCAGACAATAGAGGTCGAACAGAAATTCCATACAGAACTATGTGACATGCACATGATGCGGCCCAAATTAAGTGTTTTCAGTGACGAACAACCATTGTCGTACAGATCTACGATGGGTGTAGACGTGTATTTGACTAGAAACTTTTTCTTTTCCACACCCTTGACGTAGACGGTTTCTGCACGCGTTGTGGAACGGGAGATGAAGGATTCGAGCCTGTTGTAATCCACATCACCGCTATCCCAGGGAATACCGTGCAGATTGTTGACTATATAGTTGGCTTTCTTTCTGGCATCGGCGGAAAGTTCCTCGATATCGTATGGGGGTTTTAACACCCAATGTTGAAGTAATGTACCGCATACAGATAAAATACTCAGTTCCTTGACGATAAACTCTATGTCGTCGTCGATGAAGCTCTGGAAATCCACAATTACGTCCATGGCTTAAATGAAGGGGGTAAGGGGAGGGAAGCCGTTTATATTAACTTCCATAATTGGTCACGACTTTTCTGTCCTTGTCAATGGTGATGATGTTGGCAAACTCCCGTACACAATACAGTGCATGGTTTCGGTGAGAGCTCTAGTGAAGCTCACTTCGATGCTCAGAGAACCGTGTCTCGTCAAATTCCAATGGGATGTCATGTGGGCGGACAGCTTAGGTGTGAGATCGAAAGTCATGAGAAGATATCCCTTAGGGAAGGCTTCTCGTGTGATGGCGCTACCTTCGTTAATTAAATGGATACCCGTTCCAGAAAACATCGTGTGGTAGGACATGACGTAGTGCCCGTTTGAAAAATTGGGCTGTAGCGGTTTCGACGACACTTGTTCCCCGTCCACGTACAGCGAGAAATGGTTCATGCCATAGGTTTGAAAGTTGAACGCGTTCTTGGTGGCATCTCCGTTGAGAGCCGCGGTTGATACAATTTCCACGATGAATCGTTTGGGTAACTGTCCGGTGAATACGTTGTTCAGTGATTTCCCTTGCACACCCGTAGGAATAGTGAGTGTTTTTACTTCCACACGGGTGATGGGATACTTTGCAAGGCTGACGTTTAATGCTTTGGCATGTGGCAGTAGTATAGAAGGTGCTACTTTGACACGTCGCACTAGAAGGCCGGCTTCAGCGATGTGAATCTTAAAGTATGGGAGTTCAGGGACTGCCATAAGACTAAACCCGTCTCGGGAACTGACCAACCTGACTCTGAGCTCGGTGCCGTTCAAAAGGTATTTCTCTTAGTTAAACACGTCACCGTGTAGATATCCCTAAAGATCCACCGTCTTACTTTTTGTGGTGAGACTGCGACCGGCCTCAAATCCCTTGTTGCCTGCGTTAGTCTCCTCAAAGGTTCCGGGGCTGTCTGTGAGCCACAGACCGCAAGTCAAATGCGTTTTTTTGACTTCACTGTTGTAATTGAGCAGCGTCTCAATGTACGCTCTATAGGCATACGTGTTGCTTGGCGGTGAGACTAGTTTTTGGTTTAAAACACATCCACTTGTGTGAATAGCGAATGCAACCAGTTGTTGACGGGAGCGATCTGATCCACCTCTGTGAAAGCGCCACCATCGGGTTTCATGATGGCCGCCCTGATATAGAGCATAGTCTGGGAAAGATCGATATAGAACTCGACTTGTCCAGTAACGGTAAATTTGATGGGTGAATCATCGGTGAGGGAAGATACAAGTTTGTACTGGAGCCATTGCTCACTTTCAAGACTGGTTTGAGTGGGTGGTACGGAAAAGAGTTCTAGTTCACTGCTGGCACACGCGCAGGAGTAGGGGTGTAGAAACGACATTTTAACTGAAAATATCTACAGCTTCTTTCTGGACCTTTTTACGTCGGGCAACGACAGAAGACTGATGTTGTCGCTTCTTACGACGCCCTTTATAGCCTGAGCCTTTCATCAGCGTGTTGATCTTCTGTTCAGCCTTGCATTTCAGTTTTGTTCCAGCATCACCGACACGCTGCCGTAGGGTCTCTTTGAAAGGATGATTTAATTGACAACGTCAGAAAGCACGTCGATACCCGTATGAAGCGTCTGTTTTCCAATTGCTTTAGCGCCGCTGCTCAGCAACGGTACGATGCTTTTGAAAAGGCCACTGAAAAAACTTCCTATCCCAGGCCTTCGTTGATAAGGAACACCGTGGTATATTGAAGATATTCCTGTTCTAGCCTGGTTGACGTAGTATCTTTGGTAGAGACAGTTCATGTTGAGCAGCGTTGAAAATGAAGTTTCAAACACATTTTTCCAAACTCTAATGGTACAGGTTCACCCATGTCTGTTCTTATATTGATTTCCAACCTTTCAATTTCCCTTCTAAACACGGGCTTGTAGTGCAACGGATCATAGCTAACTGTCTTATGTATGCCGTAGAGATAGTTTACGTTGTTTATACCGATGATACGTAACAGTGGTGCCAAAACATCACCTACGGGCTGAGGCTCGACGATATCCGTGTAGATGCACATTTGAGAGGGCAAGCCTAGTAGAATGTTGGCGGCGTACGGTGACTTTGGTACTTTGATCAGATTAGTCTGAGGATCGAAACCGAGCTGTAGACTTAGTTGGCTTGATAGAGTCAACAAATCTATATTTGGTGAAGAAGAGATTACGTCCACTTTTTTGTTGGGGTTTGTGTACTTGAATACAACTCCAGAATCCCCTTTAAACGCCTCTTCGTCGTTTAGAGCTTTGATCAATTCATGGATAGTGCTGTAGTTTCCAGGAGGGATATGATCCTTGAATATTTGTTCCACGCCGTTAGCGTCCACCCAGTTGAACCATACAATATTTTGACCTTCGGGTACGGTGGTGAAAGAACACGGAAATTGAAATTCAGACAGAGCTACTTCCCATCGGCCTTTGAGTGTAAGACGGTAAGGAAGTTGCGTGGTGAAATTCGTGAGGGTATTTTTCGGGAAATATTCCATAGAGCTGTCGCTCGGCAAAGTGATGTAAAGTTGGTCCTTCGTGGTAGGGCGCTGACGTAACTGGCAGGAATCCAGGAATTAGACTTGGCGGGGTAACCTTTCCACTGCACGTACACTTTCTTATTGGCACCTTTACCCTTGACACGTAGTATTTTATCAACTTTAAAAGTTTAGGGAAGACGTACGCGTTGCAATTCGGGTTCGTAAAACGTCCCCTCCACCTCTTTGCCATCACGATAGCTGAGTCTGTAGACGACAGGTTGTCGCAACACGACACTGCTGACTGAAAATCTCTTCGCTCCAATTTCTTTCGTAGCCCTTTTCAATCAGAATTTTGGATATGCTAATACGCACCGTGTCATCGACTTTTATTTTCGGTTTACTATTCGATTGTGGACGCTTTTTGTCGTACAGACTATCTCGGACTTGAAGCACATTAGTTTCTGAAACGTCGGTAGGCAACATCTAGATACTGGAATGTTTTGCGCCGTTGTAAGCGTATAATAGATCTTGGAGGACGTCTGATAATTAGCGCCACATGCGTCTTTTCAGAGTTCTATTGAATCGCTCCACGTTGCTTGCCTTCACGTCCAAATTATGAGTGGTGTAGTAATTCACGCCTTCTTGCTTGAGAAATTTCCGGACTAGACGTGCCCTGTCCCCTTGTCCGTCTGTAAACTTAGAGGTTTACGGCCACTTTGTTTGAAAATATCCCGAAATGCGTCTCTCACGACGCTCCCCGTCTTGGATGGAAGCGTCAATCTTGCTAAACACGTCGATGTCGGTGAGCAAGTACACTGCATCGTCGTTGTATTTTCTGAGACTTCGCATATCGCTGAGATCGGCTTGCCAGAGATCGTCAATGTTTGACACCACGTACTTGTTGCGTGTAAACTTTTTTTATCACCGGTTTATGAAAGGTATAATCGTCCTACGTACGAAGCCATTCAAGTACTTTTTCGGGATCTTTCTTTGACGCCTTTAGGAGCGACGCTGCTCCTGCAAACCCTGCAGGATGAGAAGGATCGTAGTAGGGGTCGCTCGAAGCTTCGACGCCTAGGCACCGTCCTAAGAGGGCGCCACAGGTTTCTTTGCCCGATTCTATCCTCAGGCACGTCCGGGAAAAAAAATCTGCTGAGGAAGGCTTGGCAAGTCTCGAGGGACTAGGTAGACAAGGCCAACTGGAGCCGCAAAGTCCATGTGGTTCGGGAGATGTTCCGAGAATACTGGAACAGTGTCTGGGAGGACAATATTGAGAGCCAGTGCGTGCAGGACAGGTCCCTGTGGCGGATGACAAGGAACTTGATGCGGGTCTCCGCACCAAGGCTGCCTATTATGGGTCGCAACGGGGTGGCCAATTCCGACCAGGAGAAGGCCGATGCTCTCGCTGAGCACTTAGAGGCGCAATTTGTACCGACTGACATCCAGTCAGACCCGGTGCACGATGCGCACGTGGCTCAGGTCATCAGTGCGGTCTCGCACAGACCCTTGGATGAACCTGAACCCACGGAGGTGACAGAAATGTCACGGGCGATAGCCGCTCTAAGATTAAACAATGCCCCCGGACCCGATGGTATCAATAACGCGGTCCTCAGAAAGCTGCCCTTGGAGGCGATTGACTTCCTCGTAGAGTTATTCAACGCCGTCCTGTTACTGAGTCACTTCCCCAAGCTCTGGAAGCACGCCAACGTCCTCTGCTTTCATAAACCGAATAAGGATAGCTTCGTCCTACCAACCGATCAGCCTGCTCGACTGTCTGGTAAAGTTGTTTGAGAGACTACTACTGACGAGACTGACCTGAAATGTTCGCGAGGCGGGCATCTTGGTGGATGAGCAGTTCGGCTTTCGGGCGGGACACGCTACGTCCCACCAACTTGTCCGGCTCGTGGAGCAGGTCACGAGGAACTTCAACATCAACAGGCTGACTGGTGCTGTCTTTCTCGACGTGGCAAAGGACTTCGACAGTGTTTGGCATGAAGGTCTCCTTTTCAAACTCCTCTCCCTGAACCTGCCCTTCTACCTGGTTAAGGTTGTTCAGTCTTATCTTTCCCACCGCACCTTATCCACTACCTTTGCAGACGCCCCCTCCCAAGTCAGAAGCATTCGGGCTGGAGTGCCACAGGGTTCCATGGTGGGCCCGTTGCTCTTCAGTCTTTATTTGAATGATATACCAAAATCCCCAGGCAGCAAGTTGGCACTGTATGCGGACGACACGGCTCCAGTAGCGGAGTCATGGCGAGGGCAGCTGGTGGATAGGCGACTCCAGACGCACCTGACGCAGTTGGATGGGTGGTTGATCAACTGGAGAACAACTGGAGAACAAGTATTAACGTGTAAAAGAGCACTGCAGTGTTCTTCACATGGAAAAGAAAGTACTACAGGTCGGCCCCACTCCAGCTGTTTGGAGAACAGATCAGATGGGCGAACAGTGTTAAGTACCTGGGACTTACGCTGGACACCAAACTGACCTGGAGATGACACTGTAACGAGAGACTCAACAAGGCGAGGCAAAGGCGGGGAGTCCTAGGCCCACTGCTTAACAGGCGTAGCGCCCTGTCCACAAGAGAACGGTATGACGCTGTACAAGCAGTTGCTCAGACCTATCCTCAACTATGCGAGTCCCGCTTGGGGCCACCTGGAGGACACGTTTATGAGGAGGATGTAGGTGTTTCAGAGCGTGTGTCTGAGGATTATTGTGGGGGCACCTTGGTATGTCTGGAATGAGACTCTGCATCGCGACATGGATATGCCTACTATCAAGGACCACTTCTGGGGACTGGCGCAGTGTTTCTACGCCAGACTTCTTGGTGCCAACAATCCTCTTATTCAGGGGCTTAGGAACTACGTCATCGACCCTGGTGGGTGCCATCGACGTCCCAAAGCCCTGCTCAGATAAGCGAGATGTGACAACAGTGGTTTGGGAGGCTCTCACCCAGCCTCCCATAGAGTAGTGTCTCCGCACGTAACTATAAAAAACCCTTATTCGCTTTCCCAAAACTATTTCCCCCTAATATTACTAATAATATGATTTCCCTGTTTCTTTGTTCCAGAAGTTCGCGAAACGCGACAACCCGTCTTTAATTTTTGCGAACCACATGGTGTGACCAATTGGTCGGTACGTGTTGGAACTTGCTCTCATGCTCCCCTCCAGGGAGCATCAGAGCATGCCATTTGACTCCGGACTTCGGAAGTCAGAAACGATGGGTGTTCAAGGTGTCGTCATGCCTCCCTTACCTGTTCTCTTCTTTAGGAGCGTACTAGGCATCTGCTAGTCTACGGTCGGAATGAAGCCTGCGGGGAAGGAGAAGAAAGGTGTTGGCGTCGGGGTCGGGAGAAGACCACTGTATGAGGCGAGGAAGACTCCTGGGCCCAGGAAGTGACCGGCCCCAGCCAGGAAGAAATTGGCGGTGAGCGGCGGGGGATCCGCCAACAACGGCAGGCTCGTGCTGCCCGTCCTTTCTGGGGGAGTGGAAAGTTTCCGCTTGTGGAGACTGAAGGCACCTCAGGTCAAGAAGGAGCTCATGCCGCCTAAAGCTCGAGGGCGGGAGCTTCAGTGGCAGCTGCCCTCTCGAGGGGCAACCAGCCTGCGATCGCTACCGAAGCCAGCGGGGACGCTCTAATTATCGGAACCGAGCGTGCCGCCGGCCAAGGTGAGTGAAATTCGCACTCGGGCGACAAATCGACCCTTTCTAGGGCCAACAAGGCTGGCGTGACCCCTAATTTACCGGGGACGTGGGCACAACATACATCCTAGTGGGTGAAGGCAGCTCGGACCCTCAAAATACTGGAGGTGAGCGTGCCGCCTCCCACATCTGGAAAGAGTCACCTTCGGGTGGTGAATCGGCCCTTTCTAGGGCCAAAATAACGGCCAGCATGACTTCGCCAACTTCCGGCGAGGTGGGCGCAGTCGGTCAGGGTAAAGCCAGTGGGGGGCCTCCAGATACCGGAGGAGCGCGTGCCGCTGGCAGATCCACCGGGGCGTCCGGCAGTGCACCCTTGTCCTCGACTTATTGGACAGTGCCGGCCCCCTTCAAAGCGTCGGCAGCAATGCCAATGCTGGTGAGCCGAGCGGGGCCCCCCCAACTACAGGAGGTGAATGTGCCACTAATGGCCAAAAAGTGCTGAAGGCCCATTTTAGGGCCAACAGCCAGCAAACTGGTAAGGATGGCAAAAGCTTCAGCTAGCACGTTAGGTGGAAACCTAACGGTGCCAACGGAAGACATGACAGGGGGGAACCTAGCCGTCCTTCACCAATAAAGACCACTGTTAGCAGCACCGACGGATGCGCTAATGCAAGGATCTCAAAAACGTGCGTCAACTCTGCACACCTCCCGCCAAGGGGTGTCGGTAGGTAAGAAACGCCTGGCTGAATTTTATTCAGACTCGGTAGACCAGGTCGCACGCTTTGCACGTGTTGACACCTCGTGCGAGTCCGTGGACGTGGAGGGACTGTCTTCAGGACCAGACCTCCCGTGGATGCAAGAAGATTTGAGCTAGGGGTCCGATGATGAGTCTGAAGGATTTCGGACCGTAAGACCCCGCCGAAGGGGGATAGTCGGCCACACCAGGAAGCTGTTGGGGGGGGGGGGCAAACCTAACCCTTTAGACGGCAGCCCGGGGGGTGAGAGCGAGGGCAGGGGGGGCCCAGGCCAGGGCGGGCTCCTTTA